>JANHGB010032437.1:0-23810 GCA_026283785.1 Coracopsis vasa | reverse complement strand
ACTACCAGTCCTCTCCTCATCGGCAAAACACCATTACTGTGTATCACTTGCTTAACCACTAAAACTCTGTTGGAATGGACCTGAGCTCTCAAGGCTGGGGCCTCATCCCTTTCTTTTTTCCCCAGTAAATGTGTCTCTTGCCCCCACTCTCCCTGCCTGTGTCCCTCCCAGTCTTATGGGTCCTTCCTTCTTTCCTACAGCATGAAGCTTAGAGTCTTCCATGAGCTCATCTAGTTCACTAACCTGGCAGAAAAATTCCCTTTTACATGGGGGTTAGCTGCCAGTACATGCTATTAGCCACCCAGCTGGAAAGCAGCTTTGCAGAAAATTAACTTGGTGGTCACCAAGTTGAACGTGAGCCCTTGCAGCAAAGAAGGCTAATGGTATCCTGGGCTGCATTAGGAGGAGCACTACCAGCAGGTCGAGGGAGGTGATCATTCCTCTCTACTCAGCACTGTGAGGCTACACCTGGAGTGCTGTATCCAGTTCTGGGCTCCGCAGTGCAAAACAGACATGGACATACTAGAGAAAATCCAGCAAAGAGTCACTAAGATGATGAAGCAACTGGAGCATCTCTCCTATGAAGAAAGGCTGAAACACCTGGGACTGTTCAACCTGGAAAATAAAAGGCTCAGGGGGATCTTATCAATGTGCACAAATAATCAACGTGGGGGAATGAAGACGAGGGAGCCAGGCTCTTCTCTGTAGTGCCCACTGACAGGACAAGAGGCACTGGGCACAAAGCAAAATACAGGAAATTCACCTAACATAAAAAAAAAAAAAATCTATTTTTTTTTCTAGGTTGCAAAATCTCCACCTATGGACATATTCAAAACCTGAGTGAACATGGTCCTGGGCAACCTGTTTTAGATGACCTTGCTTTGAGCAAGAACTAGATGATATCAAGTGCTCCCTTCCAACCTCAACCACCCTGTGATTCTGTGAACGGAGACATTAAAGGCTTAACTTTTACAGATTTTTTTTTTTTTGAAAAACTTTTTCAAAAGGCAGCATTTAAACTTTTAGGAAAAAAATCTCCCCCGTCAGATTTCCCCTCTGAAATACCTCAGTGGAGAAGAAATTTGAATACTTCTTTTGTTCTAGTATTAAGGGAAGCTTGGTTTTCAATTGCACACTTGTTAAATATCACCCCACCCTTTAGCTCCAGGAACGCTGTTGTGCTGCTAGATAATATCAGAGCTCCTGTTTCAGGAAGACAAAGCTTGGGGCAGAGTCCTTCTGCCATTTGGTAGCTGCTCTAGCCTGTCACAAGGGACACTGGCATTCAGTTCCTAAGCAGGTCTCCCCTGGCCAGGCTGTCACAAGAGTTGAATGTTACAGAAGAAGTATTTCTATCTTCCAAATGAGAAGGAGCTTGTGCTTCTTTGCAAAGGAAGCCTCTGCCTGAATGACAAGTTATTACAGCATGGTCTGATGGCAGACCCGTACTGCCTCACTCACAGCAAGTCTCTCTTCATGTAAGTCATGAAGAAAAGTTACAAACTGAGCAAGAGTAAAAATGCAAAGAAGTTCTAAAAGCAAATCAAGGAGAAGCAGAACTGCTAAACTCAGAAGCCGTTTTGTTTCTGAGTGCCCTGGTGATGACTTGACTTAAGAATTTTAGCTTTCACTTAGGAGCAAACAACTCTAAGGATTCTAAATGAACTGTGATACATAAACAGTGCCAGAATGAGAAAGTAACTACTTTATTTTTGAAATGAAATAAAAAACACCAAAATTTTCTATGTTCTGCAAACACTCAGTGGTGAGTTTCATACACCAACAGCATCTGGAAGTCAGTTTACCTTACTGAGAAACGAAATAATTCATTGAACATGACTTTGGTTTTCAGGACCTGAAATTCCCAGTGATTGCAGTGGTTGTGCAGATGGGGCCACTAAGGAAATACACAAAAAAGTCTTCAGGGAATTGTGGATTTGTTCTTGTCCACATAATGAAGTAGCACTGTGACATGTAAACTGGGCCAGGAAAGCGGCTTTTGTACCTTACCTTTGCATCCAGATGCACACTGCTGTCCTCATTCCCAGTAAGCGCTATTTACAGCTGAAGACGCATTGACTCAACTAAGCGAAAGGTATTACAGCTTTGGTTCATACTGCATTAGCTAGATCTCTTTAGCTGAACTCAGGAAAGCTTTTTTAAATTTTATAACCACATGTTGCTAGAGCATAGGATTTTCTCTCAAGGCAGAAGTGCATGCTTTCAGAAGGATTCTTAAAGATTTAAGAGAAAACACTTCTGATAGCCTGAAGGAACACAAGTCAGAACGTGCAAATTCCTTCTAGCTGCCTATCCAGTTATGCTGTCTGTTACTGTGCAGCACTACTCTATTTCAATGTGAATCACTAGGAAACTAGGAAGTCTTCAGCTTCCTGGTTTCATCTTACTAAAATAATAGGGCCCAATCTTTCCCTGAGCTAATGGGCTGGCAAATAGCTCCCTAGCAAAAACAACACTTTGCATGAAAACCACCAAGAAGTTACCAATTTGCGAACACATACAGTCATTTGTTTCTACAAGCAGAGCACATGGCTAAGATGAGAAAGTATTTGTGTGCAGAATCAGGCAGAAAATAGGATCAGCTTGCTAAGCCAGCAAGCCCCAGTCTGTGGTGTGAGCCAATCAAACTCTTGACTGTGCTCCCTCCTGTCCAGGAGCTGTCCCACACCTCTCCTCTGATTAAGTTATTCAATTCACTAACCCAGCACAAAAGTGTTTACCCCTTACTGAGGCACTCCAGTGTGACAGAATCACAAAGTTCCCTGCCAGTGGTATCAACACCAGGTATGCTGGCTTGATCAACAGGTACTTGCTAGAGAATGATCTTTGGTTGCACATAAATGTCTCTCTCAAAAACTGAAGACTGCTTCTGCCGCTGTGTGATCAGGGGAATTCCTAGAATTGGTGTGACAAAGTCTGTAGGGCAATAATTTACTTAGATCGCAGCTGCCTATTCCTAGTTGGCAACAAGATTCCTTGGAGTGTTACCTTCCTAATGCCAAGTTGAAACCTGGCAGGCCTTTCAAGTATGGGAAAGTGAAGGTGTCATCAATCATCATCCTCCCCACCAGTTTCTGCAGAAACATGCCTGTCCCACTAGATTCTTGTTTTGCATGCACTACCTTTGTATTTTGACTCACTTTACCAAGTGTTGCAAAAAAAAAAAAAAAAAAAAATAGAAAAGGAGAAAATTCTTATTTACCATATAAAGCTTAGGTCACTATCTAAACTTGATAAATCTCACAGTTCAGTACATTGGATTCTTAAGAAATAGGTGTTCCTGACAGTTCTGGGTCTAGGTGATCCCTCCCTCATCGAACAATTCTTCCATGTGGAAGAAAGAGGGTATAGCCTTCCGTTTGAAATGAAAAATACTCAAATACTATATGAGTAATTATAAAGAGCAGAAGCATGATAGGACTGTTCCGTATTACTTCTTCACAGAAAAGATGTAAGTGAAAATAATACAAGAGGTTTTAATTATTGAAGTCAAACCAAGTACAGATTTTCCCGTATTTTTTTATCATTCTATCATGACATTTGCTTATGTGCAGTACATAACTTCCCCCTTTAATCAAACTTAGTGATTATGGAACCTCTTAAATTGTTCCACACAACTCCTCAGACCCAAACCACAAACCCCACAACAAAAGCCTGCTGTAAATTCTACCATGCTGTGGAAGACATTATTAATTTTCCTCCTTTATTAGGAAAGAGCATAATGAACACTGAGTTTAGTGTGGGATTATCCCACACACAAAAGCTGGAATCCTCTTGGAAAAACATCGGCTCCTGGTTTCTCAGACAATAAACTGAATTAAAATATCCAAGGGAGGAAAAAACAATACCTTTAAAAATATCCACAACTACATATTCATGAGGCTAATCTGTAGATCATGTAAAAACTTCCAATTCAGCCATAAAGCAGTGAGATGTTATAAACTTGCACCGGATGGCTTGCATTCAACACAAATGCTTTTGCTAGGGGAAAGGTTAGACATGTGAACATCCAAACAACAATCACATATATTTGAGTAATTACTGTCATGTTAGACATGGTTTAATGACTGCAACAGATTCCACAGAATATGTAACCCAGTTGAGGAACAGCCATGTGCTGCTTGGGGGACAAAAGGGAAGCGCCTTCATGAGGGAAGATGGAGAGGATGCCAAAAAGTACCTCTCAAAGGTCTACAAAACAAATGGCTGTCTTGTGGGAGCTTCTGAGATGAGGAGGTCACTGGTACTGATAGAAACCTTAACAAAACCAATGGGGAGCAGCAGCAACCAAAGACATTAACAATGATCCACATCTTACAGAGGGTACTGACTTGCTCTAACTGAATGTTCCTGGGTTTTATTATTGTCTTAATCTAGCAGTGGCAAGAGTCAATCAATGAAAGACAATCTCATACAATGGAACTAAAAGGATGAAGGAAAAGAACCAGGAAAAATAACAGGAAGAGGCAAGAATGGCAAAATATTTTTGATGTATATGTAGATTGGTCTTTTACAATTATCTGAAGCAAACTCTTCTGCTCCAACTCTAAAACAATCATTTAATTCCATTTATATTTCCTTTCTCATGTTACCTTCTAACACTAGAAAATGCTTTTTAAACTTTGACCAATAAATGTGAGGGAAAATGGAAAACTACTCAAGAAGACCAAAAGCCTGCCTGAAGCCCACCTAAATTTCAGATTTAAGAGCCTTGATTCCTAACCTTTCTCTGCTAAACAAAATGAACTATATGTGTCCGACTCATTTTCCTTAAGTCAGGAGCCAGCTACTGCTTAAAATGCAGTAATGTGAATAACCTGCCTTTAAAAAAGCCTTCTTTTAAAAAAAAATTATTAAAAATATCTTTTCATAATTATTTTAATACAAGTAAAAATACCAACTGCTATCAACTATCCATTGAAAAAGGCAAAAAAAGCAAAAAGCAAAACTTCTGCATTATTTCCAGCAAAAGTGTTGAACAGAGACAGCAAACACTGGACATCAGGAATAAACAGCATATAATTCAACAGTCTGCACTTAAATACTGACTTCCTTTCTTGACAGTTTGTATTCCATGGGCCTGTGGAGTTCACTGTCAATATATGAAACACAGATGCATCACAGTTATATCTAGCAGCCTCTTACTACCACATGTTGCAAAGGACCTCTGCGCTTGAAATGCAAATTTCGATTTTCCTAATGGTGTCAAGTAATGGTTCTCACACCAGATTAAAAGCAGTTCTTACCAACAACCTGTTCCTAAATGGTGAGAGGCTTTTTGTATGTTACTTTCTTTTAATTATTTTCCAGATCATAAACCCCTTATTTTAATTTCAAACCACTATTGTACTTACCTAGGTCAATAAGTATTGCATGTTGTTGGGAAGTTAGCTGTTTTAGGAGCTCTTTATAAGGTGTGTCCTTTGGTTGTTGTTTACTGGGAAACTGATGTTTAAGATGGTATTGCTCTGCTAGAAACTTCCAGATCTCCCCACGGTGGTGACGTGGTACTCCTGAGAGAAGAAAGTCATTAAAACCTTAATTTGCACTTCTACCGAGGGTTCAGCTATAGTTGAGCTAACAGGATTGAGGAACTGAAGATCCATATCTGCTAGATATGCAAGCAGATCCCTGTCTGCTAGATTAGTATCTGCTATCTCCAGTAGACCACAGAAGCAGATCAAACTACAGTGCTTATACTTCCTCAACCAATAAAAGACATTATCTTAACAGGAGAGATTAAAAGTAGAAACAGGGTGAGCTGCCTAAGTCTAAGGTTACCCTTGTGCGCAGTCTGAGAAGTACTAGAAGAAGCAGCAAAAATTGCAATACTTGTCTCAGCAAAGTTATATGCTTATCTCCCATTTTTTCCATGTAAAGTACACAACAGAGCACTACAATAGAACTAATAATTTTTTCACTAATACAGCACTGACAGTGTTGCTAGGAGTAAGTTTTAGGATGATAGAATGCACACATACCAAAAGTATAAACAAGTACAAATGAGATGTGATCCAGACTACAACAGAAAGCAGATAGTCAGAAAGCAAGTATTATATTTGTAGTTTTTTTATATATTTGTGGTGGTTTGCCAAATGATTTCTACATATAAAAATGTTTTAAAGATTGAATTTCTTTCTCTATATATTGTTATCCTAATTTAAGCCCCATGCTAACTGAAACCTGCAATTCTTACCTGTTTGCCTTGCTTACTCAAGTTAATTTTAATGCTTTTGGTCTAAACGAGAACTTCCTAAACTCAATTTAAATGCATTTTTCATTTCTGCATATATATGAAATTTGACTTCACTCTAAGAACTCCAACATAACTGGGCTTTAAAAAGCAGAGCATAGTAATAGCTATGTAAGAGCTAGGGATAACCAACTGGCTACTTGTATGTGCATCTTATTAGCGATCCACTATGCAGTGCTTTATTTATCTATTTATTTTGCATCATTCTGAGTTTTTTAAGTTTTATTTTGAACTGTAACATAGGCCAGCATCACTGGACTATCAACAGAAACCAAGTTTTTCTCACGCTGACACATTGACTCAACAGAGCCCTTTACCTACACTAATGGGAGAAACCTGCGATGAGTTTCCCTCACTCTGCAGCGGTTTGTGCTTAGGGCATTTAGTATTGTTAGAAATCTAGATATGCTAATTATCTTAAATGGACAATTTGATTTATCTTGATGAATAACTGCATATAGGCAGGTGCAATATTTAAAATAGGAAACTTCTCCTAGTGGTGAATTCTTGACACTTCATTGCACATTGGAAAGCTTTGTTTAGAACTATAAAAAACTCCTTGGCGTAGCCATCTTCCCCATTGGCTACATACAGCACTCAGCATAATGCCTTTGGATCCAACCATGGCACAAATAACATTGAGTAATAATGTTATTACTCAAATGTTCTAATTTTGTAGCACATTTAAAACCATCCTTAGGTTACATTATTTTTGACGCAGTGGAAAGAGTATGGTTGCTCAGCCCTGCAGTTGTGAGGAAGACTGTAGGTGGTGCTTGCAGGTATAACACTTTGCTGAATTTGAAGGAAGAAAGGCAGTTCTACAGAGATATCCATGTATACTGTTTGTATACACGCATACTACCCAGGCTGGAAGAGAATTTCCATATAGTAGTGCAGTTTCTTCAGTTATTTACACAGTCATTTCTTTGGCATTACCCAGGCTTTCTTCTTGAATGATAACTTTTAATTTATAAAATCAAATTTAATTCAAGACTGAATACCAAGTCTAGTAACTCCAGTAAGAGAATCGCAGCTACTGCTGAAATGGGCTGTTACTTGCATACGCATAACCGTGAAGATATCCAACATTGTTACTTGTTTAGTCAGCAGCCTGAAGAACAGCTTTAGTGAGAATCTGATTATAAGGAGTGGTTAAGAGGTCACACTATTCATTTTCTAACACAATTTAAGTGCATTTGCACAACTCAGAATAGCAAACTGTGCTTACCTTGCCCAACAGCAGAGTGTATTTTTTCCGCATCAAATTTAATCTTTGACCTTCCAGGTGTACTCAGCATTTTTTCCCAAATCAAAGTTACCTCTTTTAAGCATGGTGTGATTTCTTCATAGTCAAGTTTCAGACGTCTGTTCTGCAAATTGTTTTCTGAAGCTAGGAAGTGATAAAATGAACATACCAGTTAATATTGTTTACTATTTGTAATATGTATTAATTTAACTTGGATATTGGAGGCCTAGAAGGGTGCCAGAGAGGGACTCTTCATCAGGGACTGTAGTGATAGGACAAAATAAATAAAATAAAGGCAAGATTTTCCCAACAGGATTTTTCTATTTCTCAGCTGTTGAAAGAAAAAAACAGTGCAGAAGACCTACACCACATAAAAATACACAACCAATACAGTCGTCTATTTCTTACGCATGCAGCTCCATAATAGTAATGGTAAACTAAAAAAAAAAATAAATAATAATTAAAAGGTTATCATTCATACATCCATTTTTGTAGACTACATCAAAAGCAAAGTTCAAGTACAGAAAATTTCAGAACCCTGAACACAAATAGGACTACAAACATAATGTATTCATGAGGGCCTCTTAATATTTCCAATGAAGAAATCAGAAGAAGGGTCAATGCATACTCAGTCTTAAATAAGACATTATAGATCATCAGAGCTCCTGGAGCAGAGATGCGTTGTAGTGTTGGTGATCTTGTCAGATTACAATTGATAAGAATACTGCATTGTATTTTCATGTGTTATGTATAAGTGATTTAAAAAAAAAAATGCAATAGGTGGGAAAGCATGACAGAATCATGGCAAAAATAAAAATTAACCCTGTAGCTCAGTGTTAATTCCAAATTTTAGAAGTTAGTTTAGATTAGATTGGATATTAGGAAAAATTTCTTCACAGCTCTAAGCTGATCTGATTGTATAAGTCACTGCTTTCAGAACCTCTTTCCCCAGATGGCTCCTTAGCCAAAGGCACTGCATATATGGTATCCATTGCCATACTTTATTTTACTGGATTAGCAGTTCAGGCATTTGCTGGGAACATGTTTGTCACCTGTGAGGTTCTCAGGAAACTCAGATATCAGGTGTTTAGATATCAGGGTTGAAATAGAAAAGCTACACTACCAGGAGCCTGCAAATGGGCTAAGTGCTCTGGGAGGCCATATCCAGTGTTTGAAAGAGGTGTTCTCTCCTTTCAGCCAGGACTCTTAGCCCAAGTTGAAAGAAGGATTTCATGTTTGGTATACTGATATTTTCACATGGCTGGGCCCTTTGTTTACACAGTTGTTCTTCCTGGAAGACAATCCTTTCTCAAGTTTTCACAAAGGCAAAGAAGAACTGCCATTTTCAGGCCAGGTACCTCATCCCCTTGAGGATCCAGGTTCTTACTCCCTTCCTGGACATCTAAAATCAGTCAGATAAACATTTCTCTCCATATCATTCACATCCTCAAAGGAACAGCTCTCCAGGGCAATCACTTGTGATTCTGTATGCAGCCGCCACAATAAAACATGTATTCTTAGTCAGCTACATTCTATATGCAAAAATTGTCACAACAGATTTGTGTTAAAAAAACCCTGCAACCTACAGTTTCTCAAGCTCCTTATCATCTTTATGACTGATCTAAACCATTACTACTCCATGCAAACCTTGCTTGCACAATGTGTACACTACAGCAGGCATCCATAGTTTCAAGCCCACAACCAGTTCCTTGAGAACTTCAAGACCAGCTAAACAGAACACTGCCATGACCAGTACTCAGATAATGACCTATGGATGCAAATACAGAACTTTATTGTGCTGAATTCCTTGCCAGAGCTTCTTGACACCAGCCTAAAAAAACTTAGCTGTGGTAAAACTAAGAGTACCAATTCAGATCAAGTAAACAAATAATAAGGTGTAGTGATGAAAAAATGAGTGTAAATCGTCACCTACACTAATGAGAACTGAGGGAGATGCTGTTAAACTGTACATTCCCAAAACACTTCATTAAGACATGGTCCAATCCACTGCCAAGGCCACAGAGCAAATGAAAAGGTTAACCTTTATTGCAGTAGGGTGCACCAACCTTGTAACTTCTGGTTTTCTTTCTCCATCCTAAGAAGAAGTATCTGCTGAATAATAGCTTTCTTCCACAACTCGCGAAGCTCACGGGGTGTCCGTTTCCTTTCTTCTTTTACTGGCCCAAAGGGGCCATCTTCACACACTGGTTCCAATGGGGATCTGGGTGGAAGTTCTCCCAGTTCGGAGTAATCTTCAAAAGAGAGAAACTGTTGTGAACTACTTAGATTTCATGATCAGGTGAAAGGACACATTTTGACAGACTGCATATATATAAACAAATGTATGTATGCATGTATCTACTTATATACACACATATATACATACATATCTAAGAGGTAGCAAGACTAAGCAAGGTTTACCAAATGACGGTTTCAAGCAGACTTAGAAGCTTCTTCTGGGTAAGAATCATATTGGCTAAAGCCTGGAACACTTCTTTTTTTTCTAGAACCTGATAAAAACCCTATACCATATACCGACATCATGGCTTGCTTATTACAGCTTTACAAGGACAGAACTGAATGGAAAAGGCAAGTTTGAGAAATTACAAAAATAAAACCTACAGCTGAAATCTGGCATGATTCAAATAGCAGATCAAATCAAATATGGCAACCACATAATTTAAAGAATCATTTCTGAACTGCTTAACAAAGAAAACACACACCCTTAGCTGCATAAACACACCACCGCCTAAGGCCATTCACTGGGATGATTAACCGTTCTTAAAGCAAACATGCAGAAAAGGAGACAGGCACCTAAGACATGTTTGCTCTCACTTCTAATTTTTAATCATATCCTAACCTTTTGCACTTTTTCTTTTGGCTTCAGCTGGTCTACCACAAAATATACCTTTTTGTCATGCATGTAGGGTAATTCTAAGACTGAAAACAGTACAAAAGAAAGTAAATGTTAAGTAAATTTCAAGTAAATTTAAAAATCTTTAGGGAAAGGGCAAACAACATTGTTTTCAATCAAGTTCTCAACACAAAGCATAAGTTCTTATACTTTGTGTTCTAAATGCCTGCTGTAGTACCACTTAATTTTACTGGTTTATAAAACAACTCTGACTGCTCAATAACCTTTGATGTAACCTGTAGCTAGAAGAAAAATTACTCGATGCACCACCTTCAAAATGAATGGTCAAAACCACCCATCTCTTCCTACCAAATCCCAGTGGAAAGCCACCACAACAGCACTTCTCCTTCAGCCCAACAGAATGGCTGTGAAACATCTCCCCAAGGACAAGCTGACCAGTTATCCATACAAGAAAATGCTCTAAAATAAACGCAACAAAAAACATTCCCCAGACCCTCCAGCCAAGGACAAGTACATCTGTGCATGCAATGTCAAATAGCTCCTGGAGAAGGAGCATTCCTGAAACAACTATTCTGATGGTAGCTCAGATGTCCATTTCTTTGTCATTGCCTTGCACAGTGATAAATATTTTGAATTGAACACACACATTATCTCATTTCTACAAATTAACAAAATAGGAAGGTTTTCACCCCTTCAAATTCTGTTCAGAATGCTATACCATATATTAACTCACACAGTTCATATGCAGCTATTCTTTTCTTGTTTCTTCAAAGGCACTCGCACAACTGAGCTCAGATGACTAAATAAGAATGGAAACGTTCACAGCTGTTGGCTTCTGTTTTTCTCAGTTTTGCCACTGTCAATCTTTTCCTCTCAAGGAGTCACAGATAAATAGGGTGGCTCCAAATACCACCTGTTTCCTTATACAACATTTATTTGCTTATTACCACAGTTTAATTCAAGAGCTAAAATACACATATAAAAATGCAACATTTTCAGCTAGCAAAACAAATTAAACCTTTAAAAACGTGGACTCTGGATATAAGTGCAGATACCCACACTTTGGGTATTTACTGCGTTGCAGAGAACAGCAAACTTGACGGGAATGAGAATTAGGCCAAGGAAAATCATTTGACACTTTAATGGCAATCACCATTTGCTGCAAAGAGAAGTAGGAAATACTGACAAATGCATTCAAAAACACAGCTGCATACAATGAAGAAACTATATTATATCCCTTAAAAGAAACTGGGATGCATTAATTTATTTTTCTTTTTCTTTAAGGGTAAATGGAGAGACTTCTGTGAGCTAAGATCTACAATTATGAAAGAGGTTTAGGTAAATGTCATCAAGTAAAGAAGGAACACACAATAATTCTCAATTTGTGTTGACAACGAAAGGAAAATTATTTTGATTGTTTTTGATGCACACACTATACTGTCAACAATGTTCTACACATTTTTATGTAGAATGACTACATATAGTCGCTTTCATCCCAATTCTCCTTAGGGAATATTACATACCATTATAAGGAAAATGCTTTTAGAACCGGCTTCATTTGCTTGAATAAAATATTAAATTTAAAAAAATAAGACCACCATTATCAAAGGAATTCCTCTAAGGCTGCATTACATGCACAAAATAACACTGCCATAAGAAAGAGGAATTAATGAAAACCATCACCAAACATCAATGTGAAAAATAAAAGGTATTCCTATTTGGATCACTTTGTCTACTGTACACTATGTCTATTCAGTTCTTGCTACATTCTCACAGCATCCAATATGGAATGCACGTACACTTTGGAAGAAACAAATCTCTTCTCAGCCTAAACATGGCCTCAGTGGTTTATGGATCTCTTTTAAAGAGTCAGACTGTTTTACGTATGTATATATACACGTGTTAGAAAATATTAGACTACCTACAGAGACAGTTTAGGGTTACCTACTAGCAAAAGAACCAAACCAAACCAAACAAAAAACCCAAACCAAACAAAAACCCAACAGGCTGGCAAAACAGATGCAAGCAAATGAATTAAACACATTGCATTCCTAGAATCTTCCTGGTTTTAACATACACATTCTACTTTCCCAGTGCAAATTTTGTGGATTGCTCTTCTTATATCAACTTGAAAAAAGTTCACCTTCTGATTTATCAGAGATATCACTCACTTATCGTCCTCCACTGACTGTGGCAACACCTGAACCACTGCAAAGCATTAATTACTTAAGACCATGGTCCTGCTTCCACTTAGGCTGAAAATTTCTTGTCCATTACTGACTAACCCGATAAGATCAGTATTCACTAAAAGAAATTTAACCCACAATGCTTAAGGCTATAAAAGAAAGCAGAAAGATTACAAAATTCTATAGGCTGAACAATTATGATTATCAACCCTACCTCTGATTCCTCCGTAGAAGAGTCCTAGACTTGATCTTGCCTTCCAAATTGCAGCTCCTTTTCTATCTTTTCTTTCTGTCTTCTTATCACTCGTGGACATTTAACACAAAGTCTAAAGTCTACTTTGATAAAGTGCAACACATTTACAACCTTCCTTCCTCCCATCTCCATGCTGGCATGTGGCAGGATGTATAGAAACCAAAATGAACCTGTTTAACTGCTCAGGTGGCCTGTCTAAAGTTTGCAGAGTTGCATCAGCTGTTTGGCTGGTAAAGGAGCGGGGGAGGTGGAAAGTGCAGGTAATCCCTCAAAGCAAACTAAAACTCCAGACACAAACCCATGTTCCATGGGTATACAACAAAGTGATGGACAGACATGCCACCCAGCTTCCAGATCCAGACAACAGTAGAAATACTATAACAAGAAACTGAGTATTTCATGATTATGCACAAATGATCTGGAGGGTAGCAGAGAAAGCAAAGACAAATAGTAGAGTCATTCAACAGAACGTAACTGGGAGTTCACATTCCACTGAATCAAACTGCCATGCGTTTAAATCCAAGTAATGCGCAGCCTTCAAAACTTTTATGAGATTAATAAGTGCACTTCAGCAGGATCTGAACACTTCAGCACGCAAGGAAAGACTGCTTCCCTGTTCATCTGCCAACCTTGTCAACTTTTGTTGACTCCTGTTCCACATTTGATCTGTACTCCTTTCAAGTATGTTGCTCCTTTCCCTGCAGCTTCCATGTAAAATTCTACCTCATATATGGTACATCTGCAAGCTACAGAATTTTTGTATTACACAAAATTCTCATGTGCAAAGATAACACGCAAAACAAAATACAAAGATTATGAAGAAAGTATCACAGTATATTACTACCAGGCACCACACTAAATAAAGATTGGTGAATGACTGCAGTACTCATTGCACGATATTTGACTGGTAGTGATATGAACAGGAAATTTCATTAGCTCCAGAAAAAGCTACAATGAATATAGAGCATGTGCTGGGACCTGTGGGAAGACATTCCAACAGTGAGTTATTAAAATGTTGCCTTAAATCTTATTTTTTAGAAAATTTCGTTTGTAATTCACTATTCAAACAATCTCAGTATTAAACAAGGCTTTCCAGAAACAAGAAAAAAAGGAAACCCACTAAGAGAAACCACACATGCAAAGTAAAAAAAAAAACCAGACGTGACAAACCCACCTAAAGGCCTAAATTTTAAAACCAACCTCAAATACCAAAACCAAGATAACAAGATGCATCTTTGACTAGAAAATGCAACACTTCACGCAGAAAAAAAGGGCTTGTTTTATTTTTATAGGAAGCTGAAAGGGAGGAGGCTCAAATATAATGCGCTGTCGCCATCCCAACTACGGAGTTGTTTATAGATGGCTCTCTAAATGCAGTGTTTACTGGTCACATCTGCTCTCCAGGGTTAAGAACTCAAGCAAGATATGGCAAGAATGTGGATGGAAGAATTCCGTTAAGCATTTTGTTTTCTGCTTTACACTATTTTACTTTGTTGCATTTTAAACATTACAAAATTCAACTTAGCAAACAAACAAGTGAATCTCCACAGTCATGTATGATTTAACTGCCCAAAGGACTATCACAACATCCGTAGTTATCTCTCTTCAGATCTTCCATTCAAGTAGTGCCACACCTTCTTTCATACATGATACAAAATTAAAGAGGAACTGTAAACTTCCATGATCAAGGATATAATATTCCTATTACTTTACAGAGATGTCTGTATTGTTTGTTTTCATAACCAGATGTGGTATCATGACCAGAAGCCTTCTGTTGCCAGAAAGCTTCAGATATGGAATCACATGAACCAAGTTCTTCTAGTTTGACATAGAACTTAAGACAACGGCTGAATGAGGAATTCTTGAAAAATTGGGTATTCCGATGCAGTTGATTGAAATGAACTAAAAGAGATTCTTTAGAATTTGAGTTTTCTTTCTAAGCCAAGAGCTTCTTAAAAAGTAATTACTACCTCTTATTAAGCAATGAGAAATTAATGTCCGGATATTTCAACAGACACAGAAGCCATCACACATTATATGTGGTACTTACTGCACACAGCCAAGCTCTTGTGCTACAAATCAAAATCACGAGTATATTCACCCTGAGAGAGGCAGAACTGAGTGGTCATTTCTAACCAACTGGCTTTACTACAGTATTTTCAGAACTAGTCATTAGTTAATTAATAATTTTGTTATTAAAAAAGAACCACTAAAACAGCATTGGAAAACACATTGCACAATTCACACTACATAAACATTCCAAAACCAGTATGCTACAGCAACAGCTCACAGTATTTGCAGTACTACTGCAAAATGATTTAAAAATACTTTTGTATAAATAATGGAAGAGATATAACCCTCACCACAAAGTTAGGTAAGTGCCAAGTACAACTGGTTTTAAGAATAACAGTTCTTCAAATCCAAACTTTTCTTCAGCATTTAAAACTTAACAGTTTGGAGTCTCTGTCTGCCAGAGACTGAAACCCGATTCATTTTAATGAACAAATCAAGTTCTTTTTCCTATACAGAGATACTTGTACTTTCTAAAAGAATTCTTTTTCTGCAAGTCAAGTTGTAAAATACTATGTAGTAGTTCTGGCTAAAGTTCTTTTTTCTTCCCAGCTGAATCTATTTTCTGAGTGCTGCTGAGCAATACTAAGCATCTCATTCTGAAATGCAATTTTTCACTGTCCAACATGTAACTCCAACCCACTCTCCACCTTTGAAACAAATCACCCATTCTAAAACTGACAGTGCTGCTTTAAAAATCTTGCTGTCTACTGCCGCCAGCATCCTGCAGCTCATGACAAACATCATCACTTTCCCACCACTTACTTCAGGAACCTGTTCACACCCTCTTTAAATCTAGTACTTGACTTTACCCTGCTGGGAGTTTCTGACAATCTGCAAAACAGTTCTCCCACTATGACAAATTCTGAACAGTCAATATGCGAAAATTGTAGTGAAAATAGCCCACTGCACAGAGATTTGTAGATGCTGAATAGAAGTATGCAAATATTCTGCTGCACTGCAGCGCAAGGTGAAGTTTCATGATCACTCTGCACTGATCTAAGCGTGTCCTGCTTCTGAGCAGGGTAAGAGCACCCACCTTCAGCTTCCCTGCATGTGTCCCTCTTTGCCTCCCTGTGCCTGCTCTAGTGCTTGTGTAATACCGGGAGTGGGACTAGAAAACTGATCCAACTGAAAACTAATCACCTTTTTTGAGTAAGCTCATACTTCAGCTGGTTTAAAATGATCACCAAGCTGTTCCTTTCTCATTTTAACAGGGAAGAGAGAGAAGTAAGATGTCCTAAACCATTTGCATAGCCACAAAATGTGGATCTTATTAGAAAGACTCTAGAGGTATGACGATTCGGCTGCAAGTAGGATGCGCAGGTATAAAGGTAAAAATCAAAGAAATGAAGAAACACTTTTATTACTTAGAATGCTTTAGACAGTGAGTGGGAGAGCCAGAGTGACTTTTGTACACTCATACAGAAAACAGACAAAGCTTCAAATAAAGAGATTAACAAAAGCCTTCTTTCAAAAGAAATATAGAATTGTAACACACCAAATGTGATCCATTTTGCAAGTGGCCTGTGCTCCTTTTTTTCTATCTTTCCACTTTGCAGGATACAACACTAATTTTACCACCACAAATAAACAAAAAAGAAAAATACCAGAGGACAAGACATTGA
The DNA here is from genome assembly GCA_026283785.1 of Coracopsis vasa. Lineage (NCBI taxonomy): Eukaryota > Metazoa > Chordata > Aves > Psittaciformes > Psittacidae > Coracopsis > Coracopsis vasa. Next base: position 7,275 of record JANHGB010032437.1, on the reverse strand, counting down.
GTATGTCTCAAGGTGGTGGTGTGGCCGTGAGAGAAATGCTGCCCCCCTGTGTTCCACACCACCTACAGCAGCACAACCATTCCATGGGAAGTGGCAAACAGCAGGAGATGAGGTTGGACATTTGAACCATAGCTTGCTACAATAGAACTACCATAATTCAACCCTGAAAACATCCAGCTACCAGCTGGAAAGCAATAAAAACCTCTACAGAACATTTCACCTATGCAGAAAACCCTTTCTGGATCTAGAAACTGCAGATCAGCCTCCTCTTCAGGTAACCAGACATCACCTGGCTGTCTTGCCAGGCAGCAAATTGCATAATGCAAAAAATGCAAAATCATGTGTTTCATTGTAAAGTTATGTACAGAAGCAGGGGAAAATAGCAGGGAAAGGGGAAACTGGCAGCATCCACAAGCAGGAAGTGGCTGAAGGAGGACCTGCACTTGGGACATTGCTCCCATAACAATCAAAAGTAACGGTCTCCTAAATCTGAGGCTTTCTGTTGTCTCAGAGTGCTCATCTTGCCTAAGTGCAGCTCGATTGAGTCCAGTCTTCAAGCAAGGCAGGAATCTTAACTGGCAAGGCAAAAATGGCTTTCTAGGGTACCTATCTGCAATACTTCTTTTTTTTAATATCCTACTGATTTAGAACTGGTTTTCATTTTACTACTCTCCTGGACACCTTCCTCCATGTACAATAAACCCCTCCTTTTAAATAATGGTGTCTGCAAAACAAACAGCGTGACCTCTGCCTAGTATACACAATGCAACCACCAAAGCACTGCCAGCAATCATTTCTTTCCAGCTGAGCTACAGAAAATGAAGCTTCAGCTCAAACTATCTGGATCCTAAAGAAGTAGAGGATCCAGAAGTGCAGGACAGTGGGACTCAAAGTGTTGTCAGCTTCATGTGAGAAGTCAGGACACCAGACATTTCCAAAGTTCAGAACCTCATATGATTAACCTCAAAATTTCAGCCAAAGCTATGTACCAGTTGTCTGGGTTTTCATTTAAGAAAACCCCAAACTTTTAGTAAATATACCTTCGTATCCTGCTGTGTTAACTACACAGAGCGGCAACAAACACAATGCATTTTGAGATCCAGCTCACCATTTGCCTATACAAATCACAGATACGGGGATCTACATCTTCCTGTGTGTACAAAGTTAAAAGTTGTCTCTATTTCTTGTGACATCTTACACATGCATATTTACTGATTACAAACCAAAGAAGTTACTGCCACAGAGCTGTATCATTTTCTTGACAGTGCCTGCCCACATCTGGTCAAAGCAACACATAGTTTAGGCCTACGCTAAGCCTGAATAACTCTATCATCTCTGATTCACAGAGATCCATGTTTCCTGGTTGGGACCTTTAAAAAATCCCTAGGTTTTTTTCTCACTGCTATCCTGCAGAGTACCCTGGATGGGTGTATGGACTACTGCACTTGCATGGAGAAATTCGTCACTGGAGTCAGCCTATAAAGGGAAACTCACAATGTTCCCTTGTTTCCCTCTCTTTATTCTTACTTTTGCAGAACATGTCATAACATCATCTTGAAAACCTTGTTTGCCCCCTGTTCAACTGGGCTGAAATCGATCTTTTGGTGATACATCAGCTGTTTGCATAATTTCTGTTTCCAAATGAAATCAAGATAAAAAGAGCGAGAAAGACTAAAAGTACAGGTAACTTATAAAATCAATAAACTCTACTGCATGTGCTGCTTCTCCTTGAAGAGAGTACCAAAGAAAGAGGAACAAGATGATTAATCATAGTTACATTTATGCTGGAACTACAGAGGTCACTAAGTTAACTGTGGTGGCGAGTCCAAAGTAAGATCATCTGTACAGCAGCTCTCTTAAAGGCTACAGAGGCTGGAACATGAGTGAGTATTCTTTACTGCCAGAAATGTTCCAGGGGATGCATGAAAACCCAAACAGAAACCCCCATACTTGTTATAAATAATAATAAAATAAAATAAAATAAAATAAAATAAAATAAAATAAAATAAGAAAACCTAACTCTGAGTTTTCTCTCTGGGTTCATAAATTGAATATGTACATTGGAACAAAAACAGAAAAAGAAAACAACAGTAAAGAAAAAGGCCAGATATTTTAAATTGCTCCTTCTATTAATAGTATGTTCTGTTTTCATTTTGGCCACGCTTGTTTCTCCAACTATTCTGCTTATCCAGCTGTAGGTTGTTAAGATTGTATCTTGCAGCTATTATGTCTCAGAGGAAATGCTCTGATAGGCAATTTAGGGTGGGTTTTTTTTTCCTATTTAATATGGGAAAGTTTTGTGGCTTTCAAAACCAAGTAAGACTATTTCCAGTCACAAAAAGATGCATCAAATCTGCAAAATCAGTAGCTTCACAGAATGGCTGAGGTTGATCCCTCACATGCCTTGCAGTATAGGGGAGCATTTGAAGTGTATTTACACAACACGCTCTTGAGATCACTTCATTCTGAAATATACTAAATATAAGAGGCACCTATGCCCACACACAGCTTCCCTAACATCAGTCAAATTACACTGCAAGCATTACATTAACAACACTTGTGTTATGTGCTATGTCCAGTTAATCAAAGTCCCTCTTTAAGATGCAAGAAGGAGGTAAAGCTTGCAGAGCTCAAGCTGTGAAATTCAAGCTTTAATGAGCCAGAGACCATTATCTGCAGACACAAGCTTCTCTGAGGCACTCTTGGCCTCAGCATGTGCTGTAGTATCTGGCTCATATAAAGTGAGAAGCATAAAATGACGCACCTGCACTCTCATGTGCAGTGATTTTTTTCTAGTCTGTGGTTCTTAAGCTTTACAGAATTTCAGGAGATAAATATGAGAACAGTGGATAACTATGGCTCAAGTGGCAAAAGTCACAGAGCGGAGCAGCATACATGTGGTCAAATTCAGTCTGGTATGAAGTACACCTTACAGAACTCAACTGAGGTCATAAAAGAAATTTAATTCCTTCTGCTAGGCCTGGATTTTTCTAGTCCATAGTTCTATATTGCAGCATGGAAAGATGAAACAGAAGCCTCACCTTTTTTTCAGAGCAATACTTGGTGATGCTTTTTTTAAATCCAGAACTCATTAAAACAGTACAAACAAAAATAATTGCTTCTCCAGTTAGTTAATTTGACACAACTTTGGAACTATGTTACATACAAAGCTGAAAACTAAAAGCCTCAACAGCTGATGAGCTTGGCTTGACCAAAGAACATGTGGGAAAGTGCAAAGACAGCACAAACAGAGCACCAGGCAAATTTGCCTGCTCAGTAGACAAAATGATCCACACTATCTCCACTAACAACATTCATGGAAGCAAATAAACACAGACTTTACCATCATATCGACTGGGAGAATCACATGCTTTCTGAGGGGTTGCCACTCGCAGGAATATCTGTTGCCTCCATGAATGCCGTCGTGTCCTTACAGGGCTGTCCTCACCAATGGCCTGCTGGTTGTGTTTGGATTCATAGTCGCTAAAATAGTGAACACAGAATGGCTTGTGAGTAGTTTGCCTGAATCTGCTATCAACAGTGACACAGTCTTCAGTGAATATAACAACAGTGACCATCAACTACAGAGTGCAGTGTGCTGTGCACGTGCCGGGCCAAGCTCTTAGTGTTAGGTAGGTGAAGCTTGCTTTGTGGCAGCAGATTTATACAAGGCTGCAAATATCAAACATCAAATAGCAAATGTCTGGCAGCTCTTCTCCAGTTTTAATCAATTCTCAGCTTTCTTTGCAGCAGTGTACGAAACACAATGCATTAAAGACACATACATCATAATTTATTTTTACCATTCTATTTAAATGCCATCCAGAAAATCTAGTAATTTTTCATAGGAGGCACAAAGAACTGCTGACACCTTTTATCAGCATATATCAAGGAGCTTTATAAACACCAACTAAACTTGCAACCTTCTGTGAACTGGGTATGTAATATATTCATCCACAACACAGACTTGGAGCAAAACTTTTGCCCTTTATGTTCAGAAGTCACCATTTGAAATAGACAACAACCTTTGGAATAGTGTTTAGGAACCTTGTATGTTACTCATTTGATGTAATCCACAAACTACATACAAAGCTTTGTATTCAGAATATGAAACGAAATAGTGAACAGCAAGGCTGTTTTCATATTAAAAATCCCATTAGTAACTTTCAGTTGTTACATCTTTAAACTATTCATTGCTTTATTCCATCCTACTTAGGATGAACCATGTATATTCTCTTAACTGAAAACTGCTAATACAATGCTAATACAATACTGCTAATACAGTTGTACGATCATTACAACATCAAAATGGCAAAGTTCTGCAACTGTTATGGGAAAGGAGTCTGGTACAACTCCATCCTTTTGACAGCAATCACATGCAGAATACATGCAAGTGAACTGTTGCACAAATCAGATTTTGCAAGTGCAAGAAGCATTTGAAATAGTTGAAAGAAACCTTTGAAAACAGTTTTACCTGCAGGCTTTAAAAGAGAACCCTACCTTGTGCTCCTAAAGTCAGAGGTGTTATTTTCATCTACAGGAGCCAGAAATTTTAAGAAATTTGGCACAGAAGAGGAAGAATGAAGCTTTTTCCTTAAGGCAGTACGGTAGGAGATGCTGAGAGTACAGTTGGGAAAAGTATAGTTTAGAACAAAGAAGTATAAATCCACAGAGTAAAAATAATACATACTGCTAAGTTGCAAACAAAAAGCAGCTTAATCCTGAAGGCCTGAATATCAAGGAAACCAAAGTCAAAACTGAAACTGATAACCATGTGCTACTTTGAAATACATATTTGTTTGGGCAAACTAAAATGTTCCAATATAAATAAATGTACTTCCAGTAAATTTATTATTCTTTGCTATATTCCAAGATATTTAGCGCATGTTTCAAGTAAATTCCTTTAATCTAATCAGAACTGATGCCAACTTTATCATTGCACATTTACTTAAATACCAGTTTCAATGACTAAGTTGGGGAGAAAAGGTTAGGAGAGCTGACACTGATGATCATTGTAATGGCAAATGAAAACTAAGACTTTGGCAAAAAACATTCTGTGAAGCATTAACAGACAAGCTTGAAACTTTCAAGTTAAAAGTTGAGCCTTCTGACTGATCATTTAGGACTGTGGCTGTATTTATGCAACAGACAGGAGCACTAATAAAATTTCATCAGCAGTCTTCTGGCCAACATAATTTTGCTCTCTTTAAAAATAACAGGCCCCCAACATGCTCAGAAGAATGTCAACAGAAGGAAGTGAGAACAACTCAGATAATGAACAGGTTTTGCATGGAATTAAAAGATATAAAATTATTTGGCTAATGCTACTACAAGACCTTTTCTCAGAAGAGTACACAAAAACACGTGAGTAGGAGAATTTACTCCTGAAAAACTAAGTTTAAAACAGAACTGCTTCCAATAATCCACAAATTATATATCTGGATGCCATTTAGCACTGTCTCCTGAAGATGTGAGGGGGATGGAGATACCCTGAGATAAGCACTAGTATGAAGTGAAGCTGCTCTTTAGCAGATGGTATTGAGCATGAAGGCGATAAGGTTGTAGCACAGTGTGCCCTGCAAAGAGGTTTTGTTTAAAATCATATTGTAAATCCATCACAATTACATGGTAATTTCACTTACAGAATACAATCAACTTAAGTAGTTTGACTTTATAGATTTAAACTCATTAACCCATTTGATAATCCCTAAAAATTTCCATTTTCAGTCTTGTTTCTTAGAGGTTTGATATGGTATACCCTTAAATGACAGGGAAAGGGAAGAAGTTGCTACTTTGCATGCAGAACCATTACCAACTCTACTTGGAAAAATCTGCTTTCGAGAGTTTAATCTTCAGGATTCAAGTAAGTCTTATTAAAATGAAGAGTAAAGAGGACATTGTAAACTCATTTCCTACACCATATTTCTGAGGTGAAGCTCAATTAAAGATATGCTAGTTCACAAATATAACTGAAGGAACTGGTGAAACAAGGTTCTCAACTGAGTATTTTCTCACGGTCAGAAGAATCAACACTTTGGGAAAACAGGAAACCTTCACCTGAGAGAACAAAACCAAACAATAAACAGCAACAGCAATAAAAATTGCCTGCCAATGGTCAATGACTATTAAGAGCACTTCCAAGGACGTTTGGTCTCATTAGCCTTTTGAGCTAAAATAAGCAGTTTTAGCTCAAGGGGTTTAAGAAAGAGTGGCATGGTTAAGATTTTTAGGGAGCTACTTGTTTCAGATTTTCGGCGAAATGATGGGTTAATGTCCTTTGCTCAACATTCTCTATATGTAAAGAATTTCTAAGAAAGGAGGCACAGAAAAGTATTATTTGATATTGTTCAAAGTAACCAAAACAAACACATAAGCTGGTGGTTGGTTTTTTTTGATTGGTTATTCTTGGGTTTGGGTTTTGGCAGAAGTGTTTTTCTGTTTATGATTTTTGGTTGTTTGTGGGTTTTCTTTGTATTAGCTCCCCACAGTCCTACTTCTTGCCCCATTTATTTAACTTTGCCAATTTGCCCTTAATGTCAGGCACAAAAGGGTAGTAATATGTTTGTGTGTTATCACGAACAAAGCAGAACAGAACTGAATGATTCAGGAAGGACAAAGTGAGCTGAATCACAGGTTCTTGGCAACTTACTCCTCACACAATTTAAGTAGTGCTGCTGTCTGCTGCATAACAAGTTTCTTTAGAGCCAGTTATTCCAAAGCAAGTCATGTGTCCATGTGTTTGAAAGAATTTCATTTATTAAACAAAAAAATTACATGGGTAGCAGCTCTACATTCAGTAGTGGAGCAGTTAGACCCCTCTCCCATAAAAATCTACGACCTTTGGTCTGTATTAAATTATTTACACTACAGCTTCACATTTGTGACATGGTAAAACAAACACTTCCCCAAACTATGCTAGCTAGCTCACCTCTTTTGCGCAAAATGCCCACTTTGTTCTCCACTTGAATTATGCCTTAGATATTTAAAGAAGTTGGGTGAAGAGGCCGAAGGATTAAGATGAGTTAGAGCAGGAGAACGCGCAAATTGACCAGAAGAACTTTTAGATTCACCAACAGATGCGTTCAAACCATATAGTGGGATTCCAACCAGAGTGATGGAGTTGAGGTAGCACAAAGAGCAAAACAAAGAGAGGAAAAAGGGGGAAAGGGGAAGGAAAAAAAAAAAAAAAAAAAAAAAGGGAAAATCCAATGAAGTCAAAATGTTACAAGACAAGCTACTCTTCAGCTGTGAAGTGATGGGAAAAAATGGATGTGA
>JANHGB010032434.1:8749-20784 GCA_026283785.1 Coracopsis vasa | reverse complement strand
TTTTAGTCATCAGCGCGCTTGTAGTAAGCGTGGGTAAAGCCCTTCCCAAAATCTTCGTTCACGAAGTCAAGCCATCAGTATGGTTGCAGCTAGATGCTTCCTACTGGGAAATTTTCCCTCTGATTTCTGAAGGATCTCGCTGAGGATCTGTAAAATTTTCCTTACAGACACGGTGTAAGACCTCCACAAGGTTTAAACAGGGTCAAATAGAGATCCAACAGGGCCTGAAACTGTTTTGAAATGCTGCTTATTAATGTGATCTACTATAGTAGGGTATAGTAATACCTGCCTTTTTTTTTGCTGGTTAGATGAGTTTGTCCCTCCCATTTCTGCATCAGAATATCCTATTTTTCAGCACGGTTGAAACTAAATATTGCATCTTCACCGCCTCAATCCTTATTCTATGTTGTAATGGGTTCAGAGTAAGAAAAAAAAGGTGTGGGCAAAAATATTGCTCTTTCTCTTACAGATAAAACATATTTGATGAGAACTCAAGCATCACTCCTCTGTATTTTGCTGCTGAGTTTTCTGTCGTTCTCCACTCCTCCTTTCTTCCCATGCCTTCCCAACTACTTCTTTTTCTCCGTTGTACTCTGAAGGCTCTGGTGCAGTGCATAACAACATTGTCTCCAGCAATTTATTTTATCCAAACTAAATGAAATGTTACAGCACTGGTTTTCAAATCTCTCAGTGATCAGAGTGAAAGCATTTGCAGATTTCTTCATGGATTATTGAAAAGGAAAATCTTTATGGGAATTATTGGTAAGGTCATGCTCCCACAGGACAATCTATAAGATTTTGATGTGCATCTGTATGTTATATCACTTTTACAGTCCTGGCCACCAAATCAGGAAATTAAATTTTTAGAGAGGATTTCAGGAGCATTTTGAAGCTATAAAGCATGATGATAAGAGGCACTGAAATGCAAAGTAGACAGTTTGCAGATCAAACTTCAAATTCTTTCTTTCCTTTGAAATTGCTGTAATTATAGCTGGGGGAAATTTTTGTATGTGTGCATTTGCAAATTTCTTTCAAAAAGGGTTGTAATGATAAAATTACAAAGTTGATCAGAAGCAGAATTACATAGGTCCAAAACTCATTACCAAACTTTTACTAAAACCAGCTGTTGTAATATTGATATGAAGCAGAACAGAATGGCTTGTTCATAGCAGGCAAAGTTTCACTGCTTAATAACGACTACTTTGGATGCAGTCCAGTGAATAGTTTAACTCTATAAATAATGCAATCTTGCTACAATTTCCTTTCTCAAGATTTGGTCTCCTTAATGATTTCAAAACTTCCCTGTCCCATGGTATTATTATACTGTTTTAAATGGCCTTGAATTGCTGACTCGTGGTAGCTATGTGGACTTCTTTCCTGCTCGCTTTTTCAAATTGACCCTTCAGTTGAAAGCAAATTATCAAAAAAGAAAAACAGGTCATACTGTCCCTGTGTGGCTTATTCTACTGGAGACAACCACAGAAGGAGACTTCTCTCCAGCTGTGGTATCACTTTATCCATTTCACTTGGGAATTACTTATTTAACTTTGGTAACTTATTTAATTTCAGTATCTTTCAAAGTCAGGTGAATGTGCGTTTCCTTTTCATGCAGCTAAAAGAGTGGAGAAGGTGGGGAGATGACTGGCTGCACATCTCCACTAGCTGAAGGAAGATAGCTTCTGGATGTGCACCTTCATGCCAGGTGTTGCTCATAAGAATATCTCCCTACCCTTGCAAAGCTTTTGGACATTCTGCTGTAAAAAGTGGATGCCTTTTTCTGTGGTCATACTTGGTCTTCACTGTACAAACCACCATATCCTCAGACCATATGGTTACAGACCAGGAGTCATAGCCTTCCATCTTGTTAGGTTTTTAAAAAAATTAAGTCCCGATATATCTTTTGGGTTTGGATCTGTGTTGTTTTCTGGCTTTGCTTCAATTTTTTCTTTGTAATTGTGGTGGCAGCTTGCATTAACAAAGATCAGCATCTGTGCAAGTACATCTGTAAACTGGAATAGAGACATTGCAGTACCTGCCAGTGTCCCTGCCAGACCCTTTCCAGTTAAATATGATTCTGGAAGAGCTGTGGAAAGGATGAAAGGGGAATAAATGCTGGGAGCTGAAGTTTCAGCAAGGGTTGAGTCACCTCAGAGTTCACATTTGTGTGTGTGCATGTATTTGTGTATGTTTGTTTTTTGATTTGTTACTTTCATGAACTTTCAGATGGCTAAGCGGGAATCAGATATCAGCTTCCTCTGACTCCTTTTATATCCACCATAAGAATTTTTCCTGAATTTTAAGTTTTCTGTGCATTTTTAATTCATTCTGCATCATTTCTGTTCACTCGTATAAGTAAGACTCTTAACAAGTTTATCATTTCTTAAAGCATTGAAAGGACTGAATGGAGACAATGGCTTTGCCAAACTGCACTATCTGTCATACACTAAGCCTGGAGACAGGATTTTCAGAACTTGAGGAAATTGAACTGAATTTTAAAAGTGCTGGCAAGTTACTTGCTGCAGCAACCTGCATCTGGAATCGGTGGTGAGGGTAGGGATCTAAGTTGTTCGGGACAGGCAATGGGCAGTGGTTTATTTTGTATCATTGCCAGCTGTGTGGACATTGAGTAGAAAATAAGTGGAAATAGTGGCTGCATCAGGTCTGCCAGCTTTCCTGATTTTATTGCAAGGCTTGCAGCTGTTTTCCTTTCTCCGTCCTAACAACTGTAGTCATATGACTCCACAAGAATTTTGGCCTTGATTTATTGAGACAGAATTTCTAAGCCCCAGGTTAGGAGGGAAAACATAAGAAAGTGAGACTACAAATGTGCCTGAGATACTCAGAGCTAAATAAGAATGAATTTTAAATTCAATATTTTCATAACTTCATTGTGTTTTATGCTGCTACTAATTTTTGGAAGCTTCGTCAAGATTTTTCCCATGTTTGAGGTTGCCAGGAGTGGTGTATTTCCTTTTCAAGGCATATCCTCCACAATGCAAACAGCTGGAAGAGGCTTCTATAAGAAGCAAGTTCTCTCCAAAGTGGGATGTTTTGGAAGGACCCAGCACAGTGGCTCTTTGTCTTTTTAGATTTCTGAAATAGGAAAACAAGTCCACAGTGCAGAAAAAGTTTTGCAAACAATATGTTCACTTTCTGATTACTACTGTAGTAACCATTTTAAGTAAAAGCAAACATGAGCTAGTAGGAATTCTGTGCATTAGTTTAAGGGTAGTAGGCGCAATGGCATTTTGTTTGGACTAGAATGTCTGCTGAACATTTTTTCGGAGGAGAAAAAAAATGTCTACTTCCAGAACAGGTAAATAAATTGTAATGATATTAAGGTGTATCACTGGTTTCGGAAGTATCTGTAGTATCCAGGCCCATCATACAGCCATCTCTTCAATTAAATGGCCAGTAAATGCTGGTATAGCAAGATGCCCTACTGACATCATGCAAGCAGGAAACATTCAGTTAATGCTTTGTGAAATTACTGTGTAATTGTACATAATACTATATATTATTACAAGAAAAAGTAAAAATGAAAGAACACAGTAAAGAAGATATCAGAAGTGGTGTTAAATATGTTAAATCCATGCCTATAGTAAAGAGAAAAAAAATCGACAGGTAAAGAAGGATTTTTTCCTCATTTTCCTGAACTTGGTAGCAAAAATCATGTAAGGTATAAAACCAATTTTAAATTACACATTTTCCTTTAGTTCCTATATATAATATAAATAATTGTGGCATAGATTCTATCATTTACCTAACGAATTAAATTTAAAAGTCTCTAATCTGCTTCACTTTCTAGATAGGACATAAGAAAACTAAGATTCAGTGATTTTATTTTCTTCCCAACTACCTTAATTAAGAATACTTACCACATACATTGTCTGCCTTCTATTATACTTTGTCTTGCTGCTGAGATAGAATCAAGTTTAATTATAAATGAGCTCCTTGTATTTTATTCTCTCAGTAGAATCCACAATAGAGATAAGAAGGAATAAGAATTTAATTGTAACAACCAAGTTAAACCAAGAAGTTTATCATTCGTTTGAGTACCAACAGTTCAAAGGGTGAGAAAAAATATAACTGAGCAATCATGGAAGAACTCTTTGTTCCCTTTGTAATTTCACTGCTTCTCCATGATTTATGTTCTTCAGATGCTGAATTTAGAAATACAAATTGTTAAGCACAGATTTTTATCTTGAATACCAGCACAAACATTTTCACTGACTTTTTAGAATAAATCTTTTTAAAGATGTACAGATAGCTGTTTTGTATCAAAGCAACGTTTTCACATCTATATTTAATTTATAAAGGTTTTTTATGCTTGTCATCTATTTACTGAAAAATGCAACATTATTTTAGCCAGTGCTTCTTTTTTTTGCATCATCCCTTCCAGCCTGTCTCATCCCATCACTAAATGAAACATAATTTCTTTTCAAAAAGCAGAAAACATTCTAAAGCTGAAATCCAGCATATCAAATTTGCCAATGTTACATAAAATTTCTTGGAAAAAGTTATTAACATAAAATAATCTTTTTTAAGCCATTCCACGAATAATTTGTTTACAGCTTTTCACATTTTTTTCTTCCCATGCCAACTTCTATCTTGCCTGTTATTTCTCAAATATGCACACATGATGCTTGTAATGCTTTGCTCATTTGCAGAAAACTACAGAAGTATATCATGATGTCTATTTGGGCCTAACATCCCTAAACCAATTGTCTTAGGCATATCCTGAGCACTTAGTATACAAAACCACATTCACTCTGTAAGTGATTACCAGAGACCATCACAAGCAATGCAAAAATTATTTTTACATATCTTTATATTCTTATTTCCGTCTCTCAGACACAGACATATTTATGCTAGATATTTTCTGAGGAGGAAGGGTGCAATGGGCTGAGACTACTTTTGCGAAGACCATCCCTGTATTTTCCTCTATCAGGGGAATAACCAGCAGCTCTTGACATTGCAGAGCAGAGAAATACAGTCTATAGAACAAGCTGTCACTGTGCCTACTCAGATATAGTGATGTTAGAAAGAAGAGAGCCACCGAGCTGACCAGACGTCTGACAGCCTCTGTCAGTCCTGTGCTGTTTGGGTAGGGATTGCACTTAAGTGCTCTGGAGAGGACTCCATTTATGTGTGCTTGTTTCAGTGCTCCCTGGAAGAGAATGATGGGCTTATTTGCTTTATGAAAACTGGCAAATGAGCACTCAAAAGTATTATCTTTCTTTTTCTGATGGTTTCATTGACATCTAGCAGATAGCATTGGTGCATTATATTCAGTAATAGTTTCACATGTATTCACTGGCATCTCATAGTGTTTCAAACTTATACAATGATAAATAGTTCTCTTTGTCAATATAGTTTCATATTCATTTTCTGTCCTACACCTACTGCCACTTGCAGTGCAGCTCTTGTTTTAGAAAGAAAGAATTTCTCAAGTACTTCTAACCACTTCTCATGCTTTCTACATTGTCTAATACTTTTGTTCTGTATCTTGTGCTAGAATCTTACATACTGGAAAAAGGTGATAGATTGCCCATTGTCCATGGAAAGATATTTTATGATTCCTAAACTAGAGAAATTTTGCAGTGCAGAATACATGTGCGTTGAAGGAACTCTAGATTAGTAGTCATGGTTAGTTGATTCTTGGCCAGATACTGGTGTATCTAGTATTTAGTTGTGGCTAAAAATATGGCTAGCGTTTAGGAAAATCCAAGAAGTGTCACTGAATTTAGCAGGCTGATCTTATTGTCACATCTGCAGCCACCTATTCCTCCTGATTCATCTGCTTTTCGTGAAAAAAAACCACTTGGATAGGAAAGTGGGATGTTTACTGTAGTTTCAAATTTTAGGTGGGGAGAAGGAAATATATGGTCTGCAATGTTATTTAACAGAAGGATTTTTGAAATCTGAAAACTGTTAAGAACTCTGGATTAGTGTCTTAGATGGAAAAAACAACTATACAAAAATTCATTTTTACTGGGAGTAAAATAAGATAATTGGGTCCTAGTTTTGTAAGCAGAGAGTAGGTGGAAGCGGTGACAGGAAAAGCAGCAACATGTAAATGTTTATGTTCATCTTACCCAGCTTCTGCCTTGTTCTTAAAGTAGTGTATTTTTGCTGCACATAATAGCTTTCACTGGTTGGATTATCCAAACAACCACCTTTCCAACAACCTTTCCAACAACCACCTTTCCAACAACCACCTTTCCAAACAACCACCTGTTTGATTTTAAGAGATTAGGTTGTGGAACTTGGATGCATTATGTTGCAATATCTTTTGAAACATTCAGCTCAGGAGAAACGGAGAGAAAAACATTATCTAACAAGTCCTATTCCTTATCAGTTTAATATACAACATCAGGCTGACTGAATGAAAAGAAACTTGATTCACTTTTGCCAATTCAGTTTTGATGTACTATTGCACTATTAATACATTTAGATGAAATCTGAACACAGTTACACCAGTATTTACAAAATAGCTCCTACAATATGTTTAGAGGAATATTTTTGATTAAGCAGACTTTGACTGCTTCAGAGGCGATTTATAAAATGGATAAAAGAGAACTAGGTTCAACTTTCACTCAAAATTAGAATTAATAATGAATGTAAATCTCTTGAGATTCAAAAATAGTTTGCTAAGTATTGTCTTTAGTTTTTGCGTCCTTATACTTCCTGAATTTAGAATCAATAGACTTCTGGGAAAGGTTATTCTAATTGTTGTCAAACACAAATGGAAAGCAGGGTGTATAAAAATATTTGGTGAGACTCCATTAATTTGAGATTTCCAGGTCAGTTTTTCAGTATTAGGAGTTTGGATTCTAGAGATAAGAAAGCAACAGTGGTGAAGAAAATAGTTCACTGCTTGTTTCAGAGTACTGGCAGCTTTTATCCTTGTTATTTTAATGAAACTTCAGGAAGATAGAAACATCTCACTTCATTCAAAAAAGGTGTTTCACTTCTGTCCTTAGTGTAAGCTTAATTGATTTCTGTACCATTCAGACATGAAGTAAGAATTTTAAGTTATTCTTTACTGGGAATAAGAGACTTTGTAATGTATTAGCATTTTGACATAGGTATTATTTTAAAACTTGTCCAGTGTTTTCTTTGACATTGTCCCTGGTTGTGGTAATTGTCTGGGTATGTTTGTAAGGCACAAGTAGCAAGAACTGTTATCTGAATTTTAGCTCTTGCACAGTCATGATAAGGGGGGTTAATGAGGCTTGGGAATTTGGACTTCCTGTCCCAGTGCAGGGCTGGAGCTTGTTGCCAGCTTGTTGCAGGTTCTCTCCAAATCCTCTGCTGAGTGTGAGACTCAGGTGGGAGCTTGCAGCCCAGCGCAGAAGCCCTGCCATGTGATGTGGTGCAGAGCTATGCATGTGCTGTGCTGTGTGTGTAAGTAAAGTGAGGAGAAACATGTCCACACCCGGCCATTGCCATTAGGTGTGCGTATTTGGTCAAACATTTACACAAAGCAAGCCCATTTCTGAGCAGGGTTTGAAGGAATTGAAGTTCGCTGCACTTTACCCGCTTGGCTCAGCGAACTGGAAACCAGGATTTCAGCTCTCTCTAGAGCTCACCCGTTTTATAATGCATATGTAGAAGAAAACACCATATGAATACTGAGAGCTTTATGCAGGTCCCACACCTAAGCAGGAGATACAATCTTTTGCAGATGAAGTAATTGCCTAGGAAATAATCTTATGGAGTATGGAGACAAATAATTCTGGCTGTGTGTCCAGATGCCCACAGACAAGTGTAGAAACAACTCAGAAAAATAATGCCTTTGGAAGTGCTCTGCCATACTATGCTAATCTGCTTGTAAAGATCCAGGATCATTTGCCCTGGTTAACAGTTTGTACACAGGCATAACCAGAGGATGGTTTAGGGATATTGCAATAGGTATGGGCTTAGTCCCTATACTACTGAAAAGAGCAGTGGTATCACAGCAGGAGTTACAGCTGAAAAGGCTGATATGTACTTCTTTTCACCTTGTCTCCTTGCAAATTATTGTAACCTATATCCAGCAAAAATGGTTAATAGAGGAGACTTGAACTCCTGCCCTACAAGCTATTTCAAAGAAACACTGTTTTGTAACTTGCTTACCTTTGTATTTTTCTCAGAACTTCATGTGAGACATGACAAGCTGTGTTAAAACTAAAACACACGAAAAAATTAAACCAGTAATCACTATTCAAGGTAATAGAAGAATACAGACGTAATTTAGAGGGCACATAACAGATTTTCAGATTAACAGTTTGAATTATGTTTACGTTACAAATGACTAGAGAAAGTGTTTCAAGGGTTGCCGTTTGTGTTTGAGTGACTAAGGCCAGGGGCAGTCACTTACCACTTACCCCCCACTTACTGGGGATATGGTTTTGGAATTTAAAATGTGATTTTCAATGTTAGGAAGGCTGGAGAGAAGACCAGGGTGTGCACTGATGCACCCCTGGTGGGAAAGGTATTCATCCAGATATTATCCAGGGTCGATCTAGCCTAAAATGTTGCTCCTATGTGAAGACTGGGCATCATGCACTGGGTGCCATTAAACTCTAATGCATCATATACTTTATCTCTTTATGCAGTGCTTTCAACATCACTTAAGATTGTGCTTCCATTTAAGATTGCACATCAAAACCAGACTACAAAGACCCCAGAAAAATTAACTATTCCCCTTAGTCAATGTCCTCCCCAAATGTCTCCCAACATACATGAAGGAAGAGTCTGCTTCCTTTCAGTTGTTTTGGGTTTTTTTTTTCAAGCAATAACCATCATCCTAATTGGTTATAATTTATGCCCTTATTATTAGGAAATCCAGGGAATGAAATCTAAGAGATCACCACAAGATCTATTGAATCTGGGTCTCACATGTGATGATGGATAAATGCTTGTGCATGTCTGCAGGACTGTGCTGACACACTTGGCCTCCCAAGCAAAACAGTTGCCTAAATACACCTCCCTTTCATGGAGAACATGTTTCAGGGAGCTCTCCAGTAATGTTAAACAGGTTGAAGATAAGATTTTCACTGGAGAGGAGATAACTATACAATTACTAAGAAGCAGCCATTTCTAGCCATTGTTGCTCTGAGAGAAATGAGAATTATTCTGAAAGCAGTTTTATAAGAATGTGTATAGAAGATCTTTTTAAAATGTCAGAAAATAAGAAAAAATATGTAAAGATGGTATGAGGATAATGAAATCAATGAGGGAAAGGTGACAGAAATTTAGTTAGAAAAATTACATTTTAAGAAAGTAATTTATATGAAAAATTCACCATAACTGAATGTAATCTGCAGGTTGACACTGGGTGTTGTTTCACCATGTTTATAAGCCATTAAGTTCCAATGAGGAAAATGTATATATGGAAATACATTATTATATTAGACTTAAGACTTATCAGGCACTGCACAAATTTTCCTTCAACTAGTAGGTTACATCTGGAGCACCCTGGACTTCTTGACCTGTCATGTTCTATCAGCAGGCAGCTCTTAGTTTGTTCACAGTTATGATGCTGTTATGTCTTGAGCAGTTTGACATCCACAAGAGAGTCTGTAGGACTATTCAGAATTTACGGTAAAGGTCTTTAATAATATGAGATGCTTAGGGATACTTCTAGATAAGAAAAAAGAAAAATAAAAAGGAAAGAAAAGGACATAAATTTAAAACACTGGTGCAGTTGTAGGCTAGGTCTGTGGTTGTGTTGCTCTTGTCTGCATTACAGGCTGTTGTTGGCCATCATGATTTTACAAGATGTGGGTGTATGTTTTTGCTTGTGAGCCAAGAGTAGTTGCCTGCATAATAAACTTATATCCTTGATCCTAACTGTAGCTATGGAGACTGGGAAAGGAAAGAGCTATCTTCAAGGGTTCTGAGCAGGAGAAGGGTCATAGCTGGAGAAAAAGGCCAAGCAACTCTGCACTCAATAAACTGAAGCAGGAAACCGCAGCATGACTCATTTCTTATGTGCAATGTATCATCAGAGCTCTCCCATTACAGTTCACTGGTGGAAATGAAGTTCATCTTTCTCTGGCTTTCAGGAAACTGCTGAGAGAAAATTCCTTTAGGAAAGCCACAGATCCAGTGCTGGGCATTTTGCAAGCAGAAAGGCAACACCGATACCTGACTGCAGTCAGACACAAACTGATACTTTGCATACTCTTACCTCCACCTGAGGTATTATGCTCTCTTCAAAACACCTTTGCCTCATGAGAACTTCAGTATGCTGTCTACAGTCTCAAAGAAGGAGTACTAGCATTGCAGGGTGGGTGCATCGGTTCCTTTCTTCTTATTCTCTTGCTGCTTATTTTTATGTCTCAACAGTGATGTGAATAGCAAGCAAAATAACTCTAATAATGAAATTCAGCTAAAACAATGAAGTTTGTTATTGGTGTTTTTTGGACAATGCTTAGCAGTTAAACCAAGTCTTGAACAGGAACCAAGTTAGATTCCATTCCTATTCTGATTTAGTAACTATTTTTGAGGGACTGTGATATGGAACTCCTACTGAACTTCACAACAAAAACAAGTGATTATGTTTCCAAGTTTCCTGCAGGATTTTTAGGTTGAGGACAAAAAAAACCCTCTGAGGATGTGCTGACAATACCCAGTGATTTTGGGAGATATAGAGGAGTGTAGAGACACATACAAAGACAATGCTTACCTAGAGCCGCCTTGCTTTTTTGTCTTGGATCAAAATATCCGTAATAGACGTTTCCCATCCTGAAATATTAAACCATGGCCCCATGAGCTACAGGCTATATTTTAAATCTGTTTTTGTTTTCACAAAAAGCTACATTAATAATATCTTGGCATGGTACTAAGCACCATCAATTGTGTAAAATTCTGTTGCCTGCTGTGCTCTTTGATCATTAATAATACATCCTAAGATGGGAATAAGAACAGTCTTGCAATGCTAGCTGATAAGATAGCTGAAAAACTTCTTTCATTCCAAGTAGGATGATAAAAATAAGAAGGAATCTTTCATACTGTAGACAACAGATTCAAAGTTGAACTGAGCACATCTAACCATACTGAAAGTCACAGAACTTTACTGCCTAGGAGGAAGTCAAGACTGAATTAAGAGTTAAAAAAGGGGAAAAAAAAAAAATCAACAAAAAATCTGCAGTCAGTTACATTCCCCAAGCACTGAGTTTAGCCTTGAAAATATCAGCATGTTTTTCTCTGTGCTCTGATGATCCATCACTGTCCCATAAATCAAACCTGTGTAATCAAAAAAAAACCTTGTTTTTGACCTACTTCGTTTCTTTTTCTTCACCTGTTTTAGCAGGCTCTTTTCTTCCCATCTCCTGAAAATGTCTGTAACCTCATCTGAAAATTTTATAAAATTGTTCCTAGAAATGCCATTGTTCTTCCAGACATGTTGTTTTTGAGACTAATGTCTACTAAAACAATGATGACGAGCTGTTTTTTTGGAGGTTGCTCAAGAACTCTGAACTTGAGCCCACATGCAATACCCCAAACTTCATGGTTTCCAGATCACTCATCTTGGAAACCTGCTTTTCAGCCTAATGAATCTTGTATAGATGTAGCATTGGACTTTTGTTCTGTCTTTCTGGAGTGAAAACACTGGTGGTTTTTGCTAATGACAAGTTTTATTTGCTTACTTTTATTCTGCTTTTCTCCTGCAGAGGAGAGCTCAGGTAGATCTGGAATGGCTGGTATGCTATTTTGCATGTTGTGGTAACAGAGAAGAAGTAGTTGCTTCCTAATTTCAAGGGAAGCAGGCTGAGAAAATTTGGACTGTGCAGCCTGGAGAAGAGAAGGCTGCTTGGAGACCTCAGAGCAGTCTTCCAATATCTGAAAAGAGCCTACAAGGATGCCGGAGAGGGACTGTTCAACAGGGACTGTAGCAATAGGACAAGGGGTAATGGGTTTAAACTTAAACAGGGGAAGTTTAGCTTAGATATAAGGAAGAAGTAATTTACTGTAAGGGTGGTGAGGCACTGGAACAGGTTGCCCAAAGAAGTGGTAAATGCTCCATCCCTGGCAGTGTTCAA
>JANHGB010032429.1:0-35733 GCA_026283785.1 Coracopsis vasa | reverse complement strand
TCTTCAATGACATCTGTGTGTTGGAAGAGGTGAAACGACAGTACAGAAAGGAGCTTGCTTCCCTGAGAGCAGGGAGGACTTTCTTGCAGGGCAGTGTCTTGGATCTTGGCAGGGGCAGGAAGCCCCAGCGCAGCAGCCTCTGCAGGATCAGGGGACTTGCAGGGAGCCTCCTATATTTAGCAACCCCCCACAGGGCTTGCCAGGACCTCCTGTGCTGCTGCTCTGATGAGGATACCTGCGATGGCTACTGCAGAGCTGGAGGGGTGTGCCGGGAAACGCGCCCCGAGAGCGCGGGTGCCTTCAGCAGCCGGTGTGAGGAGCCGGGCGTGAGCGCGGCCGGGCGGCGAGTGCCGGGGAGCCTGCGGCTCGGTGCTTTCTTCTCATGTAGCTTCATTTTTTAAGCAGCAGGTTTCTTAAGGCTTACACTATGCAAGACCCATTCCTGCTCAGTAGTGCGATCTGGTGCTGGATTTCTCTGTGGCCTGTGGTGCAGCGCAGGGGATCCTCAGGATTTGCCTGACAGGGGTGGAGGCTTCGCTTCCCTCCCGGCAGAGCAAGAAACCTAACCTGCGGACGTGGGCAGTGGCTGGGACTGAACGCTGGGTTGCTTGGAAATGATCTCTGCTGCTAATCACATTCCTGGGTTCACTGCAGAAAAGAAAAATATTTTTAAGGTGGTTGTGTGCTGTTTTAAAGGTTGGTTGTGTCATGGTGGGGCACTGGTCAGTAATCTGGCACATCGGGGCATCCCCAACCCTCGGGTCATTCCTGGCATGTTGGCTCCATTGTGCAAGACTGAAAGGATTAGCGCTTTTCTTGTGGAAACTGCCATGAGGTTAGGCTGGGAGCATGGTCTCCAGCATCCCCATTTCCATTTAAATTGAGGGTCTGAATGTGCACTGTGTGTGTTTCCCAGCTGTGATCACCTATCCCAGCACAGGGCTCCACTGGTGCTTTCATCCCCTGATCTCTAGTGCTTTAGCAGAGGAGGATGGGATCCTCGGAGGTGAGCATTGGCTGGCAGCACCTGTGAGCAGGAGGTGGATTAGGAATTGCTCTGCCTCTCTGTGCTTGCGTGCTGCTGCTTCAGCGCTGAGGATGCTTGCCCTGTATTCCATTCCTGGAAAGTGGGGACATAGCAGCTCCTGTGCACCATGGAGCTGGCACCTCCCTCTGCTGCAAAGCATGGGCCAGTGGGGAAAAGCTAGCGAGGAAGTCCTAAGTGGTGTTTCTGTCTGTAGAGTGATGGGAACACTCTTTCACAGCTGAAAGATTCCCCCCAGCCAGCCAGGGTTTGGTGTCTCATGCTCACACTGCATGGGAGTACCTGCTCATCTCCCTGCTGTCACTTCTGCCAGTTTGCATGGCCACCTGGAGGGAGGTGTGTTGGCATTTCCCCCTCTATTTCAGGACTTTCAGACTCACTAATGGCCTTTCTTCTTGGAGATGGAACAAGCAGGTTGGGAAAAAGTTTAGGAGCTGTGTTTCATGGGGACCTTTAGGTGCTTGAACCCAGAGGAAGTTTTACTAAGAGATGGGGGTCCAGAAACTGGATTATCCAGGGACTGTCCTAACAAGTGGTCAGACCCTGCCTTCTCTGCAGCAGGCTGGCCCAGCGCTGCCTTCCTGATCTGTTACAAGTGTGCAGGAGGCAGGAGTGGGACACAGTAAAACAAATCATCTTCAAAGGAAGGGAGCTGGAGGTTTTCCCAGCACTGCTGGTCTCACCTCCATCACTCACAAGCTCCTAGCCCTGCTGTCCTTTCCAGAGGATGTTCTGGGGTGGTGGGTGCATCGCTGAAGTTGAGTTGGCACTTTACAACCCTCCCTTCCCTTTGCCAAAGGAGTATCGTGCCCCATCCGCAAGCTCCCCTCTTTCTGAAGTGCCTTGCAGCCTCTGGTGAGCAACATCTTGTACTCCTGTTTTTCAGGAAAACTGGTCTGCCCCAGCATGGAGTGAGGCTCCTTTGGGGAGCATTTCAACAGCAGGCAGTAGATCCCTGGATGGGATGGAGGGACATGGGCTGCTTGTGCCCATGTTTAGTGGGTGGTCAGCTGAAAGGGGAACGTGAGGTGCGTGTCAGGCAGAGGTATCTCTCGTTTCTGTCTCTCTTGCTAGCTTTCGGTGAGGCCATCATTCCTTCCCTTTCATAATTCAGCCACAGCAGTTGCAAAATTTCCCAGGGTTCCTCTCTTGCTATTATGGGTAGGGATTTCCAAAGCTTTGCTAATAAAAGAACAAAAGTTTCTATATCTGGGAAATGGGGAAATCAATGAACGAACTGTTGCAAGTGCTATAACAGCTTTTTGTGGCATCTCAGGCAGTTGCCTAACACGATGGAGCTTTATGGGCAGTTCTTTTGTCAGCAATACCCGCTCCCTGTGCACTGGAGCCCGCAGGGCTGGGAGGGAACAGTGGGCTGATGTCATGCAGTGATGGGTGCTGCTGCCCAGGCCATGTGCAATCTCAGTGCCTCCCTCCTGGCTGATCAGTTGGCCCACTCATGGTTGTGCATCCCAGGCTAATGCTTAGCCTTTTGTCACAGTGAAAATCACTGGGAAATATTCTCTTGTTGCAGTGTTCAGTAAATGGCAAGTTAGAGAGGAATACAGCACAGCCTTTGGTCTCTTCCAGCACAGCTGTGTCTGAGTTGGACACTTAATGCAGCTCTGCAGAGTGAGAAGAGATGAGACATGACCAGGTGAAACTCTGTGCTGCTTAGGCAGTTGCATCCTCTGGAACCTGTCCTGGTGGTCTCCCCATCTTCACTTCCTTCCTTTCTCCTCTGTGATGTCCTAATAAGTGCAGTAGGTTCAACTTCAAAGTAGTTAGCAAGTATTTGCCACTCCAGTAGGCTAATTAGATAAATTTCACATGCTAATTTATTCCTCTAATATTATCTTTTCCCAGGTACTGGAATACAGGAGAAGGTAAAAGCTTGGTTTGACCTTAGGGTCAGGCTCTGAAGAGTTGGAGACGGCAACAAATTATTAATTCCCATGTTTACCGTAGCACAGGCTTATTCCCTGATGCATTTGAGATCTTGTTCAGTTGAGCTTTAAGTGTTTTAGCTGACTGCTACCCAGGTATCTTGGGTGAAATGTTGTCCTTTGGCACATAGAAGAAAAGCTTTCAGATCAGCAGTGATGAACTACTAATTTCCAGTTTGGTTGTTCCTGTCTGCAGTACTGGTATCACCTTGGAGTGCTGCATAAATGACACCTAATTAATCCTTGCAGGAGTGGGTGGGAATGGTGTTACTTTGTGTGCACTAGTGGGTGAAAGTATCTACTGGGTCTATGGGCACCAAGGCCAGCCCTCCAATTCAGTCTGGCACTCAAGGGTTGTGTCCCACAGCAGCAGTGATGGCTGTCCTCATAGCATTGTAAAGGAGCTGGAAACACACCTTCCTCACCAAGCTTAGAACACTGAATCTGCAAGGCTGGAGGTAGATGTTGGGTCAGTGGGGCTCAGCTCCCTCCCAGGGGCTTCATGTGGGGCACAGACACAGTGAGTGCCTTCGGGCCATGGGGTGAGTTGGTGATGGGGTGGGTTGCACAGTGTGAAAGCCTCTTGTCCTGCTGATAAATGCTTGCTGGCAACCAAGCCCTGTCGAGACACTTGACATCTCCTGCAACCCCAGCAGCATCCCTCTGCTCTTTTGGTGTGGCTCTGCCAGCCTGTGGCCTTTGGGGGCAGAAGGGCTTTAACCAAGAGCCAGCGGGACTAGTGCTTCCGTTCATCACAGGGTGAAGCCAGGCACCAGGCTCTGGGGTGAAGCGATAGCTGCAAACAGCCTTGCAATGAATCACACTATTATGTTTATATCAAAGCCTGTTTCTTTTCCACTGCCTGCGTATGGTAGATGTTATCAAGAGGGAGGAGCTGAAAATGAGTGCTAGGACTGCTTCCTGACCACATCACAGTAAAACCAACAAATCCCTCGGTCCCTGCTCTTGGCCAAGTTCTGTGTTTCTCTTGGGTGAGTCGTCACCCATTTTATTGGAGCAAACTGGAAACTGTGGAAAAAGTCTCCCAGCTTGAATTCTCATCTGCAAGGGCAGAAATTTAGGAGCATGCTGTAAAGTCTTGGATTTCTGGGAATTGCCCTGGCCAGCCTAAGGTCTGAGCCAATGCAAGGCCTTGTGTGCATGGATAGGGCAGCTTCAAGCCTGGCCGTGGCTCCTGCAGAATTGCTGCAAGGTGCTGCTGCGGCACCCCTGGGCAGCATGTGTAACCTCCTGCCACATCCGTACCTCTGGGCTGGTTTCATCAGCTCTGTGGCAAGGTATTTAACCAGTGTCCTGCAAGCCAGCTAAACTCCCATGGGCTGCAGACATGGACAGGATCGGCCATGAGCCTTTGGCAGGCTTTTGGGGTGGCATCATTCCCTGTTTCCAGCCCTCGATGAGGCTTCAGAGAACAGAAGGGTTGGTGTGGTAGCTGAGTATTTACAACGGCTTAAGGGGTTGGGAGAAGGGTCACCAATTGCTGCTATGTTTGGTTCACTGGCACTAAAGTGTCCGGAGTCTTCACTACCACATGTGTTGTGTGTGTGTGTTGACTGAATAAATAAGTGAAGTGCAGCCATGGGACTGCTGGGCCAGTAACATTAAGGTTACTTTAAATAAGCAGTTAGTAGGACTGTTGCCAAAGGTTGCCAGAGTGAAATGAGAATGCAGACCTCTGGAGTCTTGACCAGTGTCTGGTGGAGCTCCCTGGGGCACAGCTTGCCGTGGGGGTTCATTCTGCCCAAGGGTTTGTCATTGCAGCCCAAATGTGATCGCCTTTGGGGTGTCCTATTTACAGATTTTGACGTGTGGTTCTCACCAAGCATCAGTGCTTGGCCTGTGTGTAGCTTGATCTACCAGTCAGAGGCTTGGTCCCACCAGTCAGAGGTGGGTTGCTTGGTGCCCACTTGGGGCCTTTGCAAGAGCACAGGCATACTTTAGCCCTGGCTATCCTGCAGAGATCAGAAAACTGCCTGCCAGTGTGGCCCCATCGCTCCTCTGTGTGGATTCCCACGCCGCATCCTAGAGTGGGGCTGGCTGGGGATGAGGCTATCATTGATACAGCTGCTTGATTTGGAGTATGCCAGCTGGAAACACAGTGGAAACAGGGGTTTCACCCCATTCAGAGCCACAAATGTGACAGCATAGCATGGATTTAGCCCTGGGCATCTCTCATCCAGGGACTCCATCACAGCTGCCCCTATTTATTTACCCCCATGTTTTGACAGCAATCAGCAAGCCCCAGGGCAGCTGAGACAGCAGAGAGTGGCAATACTGAGGATGAGGTGTGCTCTGCATGTGCCTGACACACAATTAAATGCCTTGAGCTGGACCTGTCTGCCGTCAGATGTGGTGACTCTGCTTCTTGCTCACATACGCTCCGCTGTTGCAGTCCGTGGTGTTGCTGAAGTGTCCTCACGTCAGCACGCAGTTGCTGTGCAGCTGCTCCTTGGCCAGTACCTACGTGCCTTGGAGCTCTCAGCACCTGTCCAAAGCCAACACATGGCTTTGGTGGATCCGCTGACCCTCACTCTGCTCCAGTGTCCCCATGCATAGGACAGTCTTTTTTTCTTTTTTGTTTAAGCATCATCAAGCACAGAAGGGCAGTGCTGTGGCATTCACACAGGGCTGAATTCAGCCATGTGAGATTCACATAATGCTAAGGCACTATGCTGCCAGGAGCCCTGTCCTGAAACAGCTTGATTTGGCCACTGTGCTGGCTATCAATCAAGTACCATTTTGCTGCAAAAAGCGATGTGCTTGCAAGGTGGTAAGACACTACAGCACAAGTAACAGAGGACAGCCAGATGCAGCTCCGTGTTGGCTCTGTCTGTTGTGAACCTGGAGTGCTTCAATTGCATTGCTTTAGTATTTACATTGCTGAAAGGATTGGCTCCATCTTGCCATGAAGAGATGGCCCTCACCAGATCCTCCTGCCCAGCGATGGAGCTGTTTGCTCTGTCATATGACAATGCTGTAATGTAATGGGCCAGGCTGGCTGGTGGTTTGGTTTGGGTGGAACTTGTGATGCTTGGTATTTTTAAATCCTGGCTCCTGGAGTCATGTGCATGGGGCATCGTGCACAGTGTCTGGAGAGGGGATTGTGGTGCTGGTGCAGTAGTGTATACCCTGTTATTGTGGTCCAGAGCAGAGGCTTTCAAGCATTACCTCCATTCAAATGCTGGTCGTGAGCAGTGTCTCAGGTGCTCATCTTCCTCTGTGCCTCTATGGTAAGCAATTTCCTCTGTCTTAATGTGAAGTCTTGATTTTGTGAACACCAAGGGCTGTTTACATCCAAAGGCTGATTTTTTGGCTTTCTTGTGTCATCTTTGCACAGATGCTGGCAGGCACCTCCTCTGCCTTGTGTTCTTCTGCTTTTCCTGGCTTCTCTGAGTTTGTGCTGGGGTTGTCCCCGGGTGCTCTGGGGCTGTGGCAGCGCTTGGCAGCTGCACACCATGATCTTTATTCCCCCAGCAGCCTGGGAGTGGGGAATCCAGATCCCATCCCACTGACAGCTGCCATTGCCTTTTTAGCTTAGGCAGTGTGTGCTCCAGAGGATAGCCGGCAGGATCAAGCCCTTGACTTTGAGGTATGGAGGAGCGGTTTGGGATGAGCTGTTTGACAGTCTTGGTTGTGTCTGGCTGTGATGTTGGTAACAGGTGAAATGAATGCAGAGCAATGTCCCTGGTAATGCTGGTGGCCTGAGATCCAGGGGGCTTGCTCTCCTGCCTGCCAGGAAATAGCACCCAAAAAACCTACCTTCAAAATAACCTATTTCTTGATCATCCTTTTCTTCTCCCTTTAGGGGCTTCTGTGTGCATTGTTCTGAGAGTCTAAGGGATTTCTTTCATTATAGTACCCTGCTTCCCATGTTGGAAACTATGTACAAGTTAGAAACTGCAATTAAGTGAGGAAGGAGGGAAAGTGTGGTTTGTTTGCAGTGCCAGACCCTGGGCTGACTGAGCAGAGCAGCTGGAAGGCATGTCTGGGGGCCTGGGGAGATGTGTGAGGATAGGTGGAGGTGCAATGGAGATGGCTGTTGCAGCAGTTTGGGGTCCAGTACTGTGGCAGTTGCGAGCTGGGGAGCCCCTAATGGGGGTGTAGGGGGTCCCACCTGGGCAGCCCTGTGAGCTGCTGGAGCCAGGAAATGGAGACTAATCCGTTCCTACCCTGTTGTGTGCAGAGCAAGAGGGGATCAAAAGCAGCTGAAAATCCCGGATTTCCCTTTCTATTTGGCACAGGGATGGGGGAAACACAGGGGAGGAGGTGGATGAGCCACAGGGATGCAGCTCCACCTTTTCCTACTGCACAGGGCTCAATGCTTCTGCACCCACAGCCCTTGTCCCTGGGAGAAGTGGCCCTGCACATGCCTCCCCACATATTTTGGGGTCAGCACAAGGCACAACTTTCCAAGTGTCGGAGAAGTGGCCGGTGCTCACACCCCGATCAGTCACAGCATAGCACCAAGTCTCCATCCCAGACCTACAACAAACCTCAATTGCTAAATGTACCCACGACCCCTGGCCATCTTCCTGCGAGCCCACTCTGGAAAAGAGCTTTGCAAGAGGTGGTGAATCTGTGCCAGAGCCTGGGGCGAGGAAGAAGGGAAAGGGAACTCTCCTGGGGCTTGGCTTTTGCAAAAAGGTGACTTGGCACACGGCTGGCATTGCTCCTGCATGCCACGTGTGATGGAAACGCTGACACTGCTCTTCACCAGCACGGTGCAAATAGCAACGGGGTAATTAATTATTGATGTGTATCTAATATATACTGCTACGATGTAAAAAAATTTGACTTGCAATTGTGCTGGCTGCTGAGGAATGGATTCATCAGACCGTGCCTTCTGTGCCGTGAGAGGCAAAGATGGGAGAAGCTCATTGGGGGCAGGATGCTGCCTTGCTGCCACAGAAACTCTCACTGAAGCTGGATGAGACCCTTAAGGAGCAGCTTGTTTCACTTGCCCTCTGGCCCCTGCCACTCCTGCAAATGCTCAGGTTGTGTTTTCTAGCTGTTTTCCCTGCTTCATGCAGATTTGGCTGAGGGCTGGCAGATAATTAAGTCTGTGCAAAAATGATGAAACAAGATGGTTGAGAGGAGGAAAAGAATCTTGTAAATGCCCCAAAACATCTGTAGCATGAGTTCATGTATTATTAGACACCAGAAAATCCACGTGGGAGATGCTTCCAAACACTTTAACCACAAAAACATTTTTATTCTCAGTTCATACATTTTTAGGCACCAAAGACAGTCTCGATACACAGAACCATAGGAAACAACACAAGCAGTTTCAGTGCTCATGGATGACCTTTTTTAATGAAAACTGAAATTCTTCAGCACTCAGTGTGATTCCCAGAGCCAAGATTTGAGGGAAAACCAGCATTCCAGTATCTGAAGGGGGGCTATAGGGATGCTGGGGATGGGCTGTTCATTAGGGACTGTAGTGATAGGACAAGGGGTAACGGATTCAAACTTGAACAGGGGAAGTTTAGATTGGATATAAGGAAGAAATTCTTTTGTGTTAGGGTGGTGAGGCACTGGAATGGGTTGCCCAGGAAGGTTGTGAATGCTCCATCCCTGGCAGTGTTCGAGTCCAGGTTGGACAGAGCCTTGGGTGGCATGGTTTAGTGTGAGGTGTCCCTGCCCATGGCAGGGGGGTTGGAACTAGGTGATCTTAAGGTCCTTTCCAACCATAACTATTCTATGATTCGATGATCCTATGGTCTGCATCTCAGCAGAGCCAGAAGCACGAACCCCATGACCAAAAGTGAGAATTGCCATCACTGCTCCTTCTGATTGTAGGACCTGACCTTCACTGTCAATGGTAACACACAGTACAAAAGCTGTTTTGACAAAAGGGAAAAACTGCATCAAGTCTGACCAGCCATACAGTGCCCACAGAATTACTCAACTAAACACAATTGTCCTAGGAGATGAGGTTACACACAGGCAGAAAAGGATGAAGATTCCTCTAGCAAACACATCTCTCCCTTTGCAGGTACTGACAAATCTGTTCTAGTTATACATACAAAAAAAAAACCTTCCCTTACATGGACAAATAATCAGTGCTGCTGTTTAGTAAGCATTCCCTTTTGACTGGCATGTCTGAAAGGCACATCAGCTTTCATATATGCTACGCAGACCTTACCCTGATTAGTCTTTTTTCTATTCATAGATCAGATAACATTGAAAATAGCTGCACACAAACTGAAAAGACATTTGAAGGTTTAGCCCTGCTCGTTCTCCTTCAGAGGTGATGAACTGCAATACAGCATT
Organism: Coracopsis vasa; assembly: GCA_026283785.1. NCBI lineage: Eukaryota > Metazoa > Chordata > Aves > Psittaciformes > Psittacidae > Coracopsis > Coracopsis vasa. Next base: position 26,448 of record JANHGB010032429.1, on the reverse strand, counting down.
TCATTAGGAGGCTCAGTACGTGGTTTTCCCTATCAACAAAATGCTTCTGAAGTAGTAGAAATGTACAGGGTTTATACATTCCCATTTCTACAGAAATTTACTTCAGGTCAAAGCACGCCTGGTCTGAAGCCCTCCACACTTGGTGTATAATTTGCAACAGTTTCTTCATGTCAGTGCTCCAATGCCACAGGGCACAGACATATGGTTTGGCCAGAAAAGCTCACCAAAATAAATTATTCCACAGCAATGCTCACAAAGGTAAATACAAAGCAGCAAACACTGGAGTCTCCCCCAGTAGAAGGTCAGGCTAAAGTGTCCTCTGCGTGCACAGGGCTTGGTAAGCTTTAAATAACAGATATATAGACAGTGATTCTTCAGCTACAGACCTGCTGCATCTGGCTTCTCTTCTTTTTTCTTTCAAACTAAAGGAACCTCTTTTTTATTACAAGGAAAGGCATGGTTAAAATCCAACAAAACACACCTGCACAGCTGCACTGAGTCCAGCAGCCTAGGTCAGACCTGTGGGAAAGAATATAATTTTCTACTTAGAACTGAAGCCTGAGCAAAGAGACTGCTTTTGATTTTGGGATTCAGAAACAGCATCTTTTACCTTCTGAAATGCCACATGTTGACTTTGGACCTTTCTCCAGCATGAATGCTGTTAAAGACATAGCAGAACTGTTGCCAGACCCTGTACACATCATGGGATGCGACCAGACACCCCCAAACTCTGTCAGAGGTTACAAGATGTGCTTGAAAAATACTGGGAGAAGAGCAAAAGGGAAAGAGAGCAACAGACGCTCTTTTCAAAGAAGCCAGTCACTGCAGGTTCAGTGGGAACACAACGATCAATGCTTAGATAGCAGAGAAAGAGTAAGCACAGCAGAAAGAGAAAGGGAGATTTGCACTGCATTAAATCAGTTAGGAAAGGAGCCTGAGATCACAAGGAGCTAAACTGAGTGGTACTGAGCTCCATCTCCATATATGTGTCTAGCAGGCTGCTTCCAGCTGTGGGCTGACCAATGCTGCTTGTCAGCTGGATAAATCCTAAGTCAAAAAGTATACTAAAAATGCCCATTGATTCACTTATCTACTGCCATCCCATGTATGGTTTATACCAAATGAACATGAATGCCTTTACTACAACTGTAGAACATTTTAGATGATTTTTGATTATTAATTTAAAACAGCACATATAGAAAGATGCTTTTGAGGAGACAAAGCAAAATAGGTAGGCTATATAATAAGAGTCCTTTCTGCACCCTCCTCTTTACACTAAAATGACAGTGCCTTGTTTTCATTTGGGTTTTAGTGGGAAGATCATAGAAACATACTGGTTATCTCACAGTGAAATAAAAGTAAGCAAGGCTGCCATCCTACAAATAACACTGGTACTTGGAACAAGAAAGGTAAATTTTTAATTTCCAATACCTGCTTTCAAAACATTAAATGATTTTTAAAATCCTTTATTGTCAATGCAGGAGGATGATACTCATGAGACCGGTTCTTTTATCCTCCAGTTTTGTGACAGGATTCTTTTTAGGCCTTTTATGCCTCCAGTTCTCATAAAACATACATCAACTCTTGACATCCTTAACACAATTAACATAAGATACAAAAAATAAAAAATGCTAATGCTTTAAGGCAGTTCTCATGCAAGTTAATCATGGCTGGTGCCCCCATTGCCTTCGAGAGACAAACATACAGTTAGAGTTTATCAGTGCCCTGAGAATTAGATTTCTTCCCATGCTCATGGCAGCATGATCGCTGCCCTGCATTTTAGCTGTCTGCCAACTCATAGACACTTTTATTCTTCTACCTCATTTTATTGTTGTAGTTGGGGTTTTTTTTGGTTTGGGCTTTGTTGTAGTGCCATGTTTGCTGATCACACACCAGCTTGCTGTCTGGGAGCGCATTGTTTGATTTAAGCATCTGCTGCTATTCAGAAGGGGCTGAGGAACAACACATGGCTGACAGGGTTCCTCCTCCAGGTACCAGCTCCCCAGGAGCCCAGAGTACATGTGTCAGATAAGGGAGGAGCACAGGAAGCAGCTACTGCCGAAAGCCCCATGCGCAGGGGCTGAGACTCACCAGATCTGCTGGAGGCAGGCAAGAGAGGAGAGGGTACAAAGAAGCTGGGGTGTGGGTGCTTGTTCTTGGCCTCACCAGCAGGATGCTGGTAGACAAAGGGATTCTTTCCACCCAATTAAACTTGCAAATTTCCTACCTTGCAGGACTGGCATTGTAATTCAAACTCTGTGCCACTGAAAGTTAATGATTTACCACTCCTCACAACCCACACAAACTGACACCAGAGATTTGTGAGCAATTAATTGATAGTGCATTACAATCTGAGATAAGTAATAAGCACTTTTACTTACAAAGCTGCCAGCATGCACTGCATAGCTTCCTGATTTGGCCCAATCAGCGAAACACGCACCGAACTGCATCTGTAATAGTGTTATTCACCATCTAATTATCATTATTTGCATTTATGATAAGTTAAATGCAGTGAATGGGATCAGACACACAGGAAACAGAACTGGGGATACAGAAATAGTAAAAGAGATCTCACTTTTGGAAAAGTACCAAATAGACAGGGTCCAAAATTTAGCCTAAAATACAGTGGTGAAGACAAAGTCAGAGAATACAGCAATAAACCAAAGAATGCAGTGCCTTGGGATGTTAGCATGCCTCTGTGTTGAATCAACAGATACAGGTGGAGCAACAAGAAGCAAGCAAGCAAATGGAGCAACAGCCTCAATATTAACATGCCACCCCTAACAGCAGCACTAATTCAAGAGAGTTTCCACCTACCCTTGCCCAGTCTAATCATTGCTGTCAGGTCACTGCACAGCTCTCCTGTAAAAGATGAGGAACAGGTACTACAAACTCCACAACGCAGCAAGCATATCTTGAAACTTAAACTGTTCTTTATTATCAGAGTAGCTAGAAAATTATAAAGCATGCAGCTTGGGAATCCCCTCTCTAGGCCTGGAGGCTTGGTTGAGCAGTAGAGGTATAATGATGAGCCTGGTGTTAGATCAAGAAAGATGGTTTCAAGTGTGTTCCAGTCATTGCATGTATACTATATTAAGCAATTTCTAAAGGAAACACATAGAAATTCCATGGAGCAGGGAACAGAATGGCCTGCCAAAGGAAAATCCCAAATCACTAGTGCACAGAGCTCTTGGTACTGTTTGCCTTCCCCTGTGCTTTACAAATCCTCTCCTGCACACTTTAGGGCTTTCAGGCCAGGGCTGTGGAGAGGGTGGGTGTAGCACTTCCTGGGCTCCTGGCTCACCATGATCCACATCAGGAGACCTGCCAAAATACACCTGAACTCCCTTACTGCACTCGCCCCTGGATTCTGCCCTGAGGGAAACCAGGACATGTGAAAGGATGGATTTCATCCCCTCATCTGGCTGTGAGGATGCCTGTGTGGAGCAGGACTGCAAGGCACAGCACAGAGCCATCCACAGGCAACAGCCCCATTGTCCTGGGCTGGTCCTGGAAAACACACACAAACCCGCCAAAGTGAACTATGAGGTTCTTACTTCCGCTACCAAAAAGAGAGAAACATTCGTCTTCCTCATCCTAGCTTTCTAGTCACTGGCCTACTGTGCAAAAGGACCATAGTACCAACATGACTCTTTTGGAAAGAAACAAGGAGTGATATGGAGTGATTTCTGCAAGTAAAGGCTAAGGCAATTTCCTTCGTGGGCCATAAATCCCAAGTAGAGAGAGGCACCTCCTGGTAGCACTGAGAAAAGCACCTGTAGTCCTTTCAAGAGCCCAATGCACCCTCTCCCTCATCCATTTGTGGCTAGCATTCACTCATACCCCCTAAAATCTATCCTGAAATACCCAGACCCTCCCCCTTTCTTCTCAGCACCCAACTTGAAGCTATGAAATCCATATAGTCCCTGCTACCGAATAGTCAGTGGCTCCCATACTGTTTGGGATGTCTCTCGGTTGCCTCGGTTTCCAAGCAGAAAATAGGAGTGACTCTACTCCTATCTCTGAGCAGTTTTGTGGCAGAGATATGTATTTGAAATTATTGGCCATGCAGAACTCGCATAATGAAAAGTCTGCAGACATTAAGGGTAGCTGAGAAAACATCTTCTTACAATGCAGAAAGACTTCAGCCCCAAACCAGCAGAAAGCCTTAAAACAGGCAGTTCCATCACAGGCAGAAATTGCTATGGAAAGTTCGAGTTTCCACAAGAGAGCTAAAACAGACAGGTAAGCAATGTTACACTGTACAGTGAGGACACAAGATCATCCTTCACCCAGCAATACTAATGAGACAAACAAGCGAACCCACTGAACTAACCTCAGTGCACAGGAGTCAAGCCCCTGGAACAGATTGCCTTTCTGATCACATTCCATCAAAAAGTTTACTAAATGAAGCAGGATTATTAGGACAGGGCTACAACACCTTGAAAAAGACTGCTTTTTATTTCTAGCTAGAGTCACAGCAATCTTCATGGTTCTAATGTATCAATTATGCAGTTTCATACTCATTTGCTGTGCAGGAATTGGACACTAATCTGTGTGTGCAAAGCGAGCAAAATAAATGTCTTTAAATATCCTCTTACCACAGATTCTGCTTTGGTGGTCAAACCTGCCATGGATTTGTGATGAGAACTGTAGAAAGCAGTGGTAAATACTACAGCACTACAAATTCATCCAGGCAACAGACGTGATCCTCCTTCAGCTCCAGCCAATGATTAAAGCTAATAATTTCACTGACCCTGGCAACATCAAGCCATGTATTTCAATGGATGATCAGGTTCAAGGAGTTTTCCTGTGGCCAGGAAGCAGCACTACACCTGACAATTAAGAAAGGAATTGTTCTCAGAAAGCAAGGCTTACCAGTTATCATTAAAGAATGTATATTTAATTCACATTCTTATTTACAGAGCCAGTAAGAATAAAAGATAAATCAAAAACCTAAACCAAAATACTGAATTTATTTTACTGCGAAGAGTATAGACTGCTTTAAAATATATAATCACCTGGTAAATTATTTTTCCATCTTCAGACCAAATTCCATTCTTCCCAATAGCAGATAGCAGCTACCACCCCCAAGGAGGGTCTCCATTGTCATACCAGGTCCCTAAAGAAATCACTACAAGAGAATAGCTACAGTTCACAGAATTAGCCTCACATATGCTAGTAGCAACATCTCAGGGTGATGGACATCCTTCTCACGCCAAGGTTTCAAGACTTGGGCAAGTTGCTGCTGCACAGGCTGGCACGTACCAATAACCAAAAGTTATTTCAAAACTGCAGTTTCTGGTCTACCTTCGACCTCCAGGACCTCCTTTGATTCAGATATTCTTTCTCACACCACTTTCAGGCAGCTAATGATGGTGTGATTTCATAAATTTGAGATTGTCCATCTATCCAAATATTAGCAGTTTGACTGTACAGTGTTGTACTGGTATGAATACGAAGTGTTGTTCTTACCAGAAAGATACAGCTCTTGCCCCTTGGCATGTTCACAATACTATCTTAAGTAAGGGACCAACCTTGGAAGCAGGAAAACCCACACTACATGAACTCTGTCATGTTTTTCAGCATGACATGGGTATTTTTTTTGATCATCGTGACATCAGCATGTGCTCTGTTTCTCTTTCGGAAGGGAATTTACTTTCCTTCAGCACAGATGCTCCCCTTTACTTCCATAAAACCTCCGTCTAAAGAGAAGGCAAAAGAAAAAGGAAGAAACATCATCATTTTATTTTATTATACAAGAAGCCAGCTCTCCTGGATTACAGTCTAGCACTGAGCTCTATAATCAATTATATACCCTAGGAAAACAAAAATGCTTTATTTAAGATGACAAAGAGCCTGTAAATTTGTTTCTTATATATGCATTGACTAATTAGATTAATTAAGCATGCACACACTTCTGAACAATCAGGCAGGTGGCAAATCACATTTAAGAGGACTTATACGATTCATTCTATCATCCTCACACTTGACAAATGACAACCATTCCAGCATGAAACAAGGGCACAAAACAGCCCATTATTTGCAGTGTACAGTATCATTATTTTCACATTTTATTTACTTCTTTACAGAAACTGTAAGACAAATTAGCAGCTTCCAGCAGCCAATCCTTTTCCTGTGAGCACCCAGAAATATAATACACTATACTGCATTAAAACAACAAAACCAGGTAAAGCTATTAACACCATGACTGAAACTGAAATCCGTGAGGTAAGGGAATTCTGCTGTAAGAGTAAAGAACTATACTGAAGCTCTAGCACAGAAGCTATTCCAGCCTATGGAGACATACAACTTTCATTTTCTCTTCAAGCAATGAAACAAAGGGTAATAGCTGGAGATTTCTTTACTAGGTCTACAGCTTTGCTGCTTTAGACAGCTATGAGCACAGAGCCCCCCAGGACACTTTGCAGCCTGGAGTGGCAGCCAGCCTAGAGAAGAGAAATTGCAGCCCTGAAAAAGCACTGAACTCACTACTGCATTTCAAGCCCTCAGAGGTGCAAGCCCCATGCTGGTGCCCCTGCACACCCTGCACCAGAAAGAGAAGGGCCAGAGGATGCGTGCAGCAGCAACAAGCTTTCTGCTGGCAGGGCTTCTGCAGAAAGGGTGCTCTCTTTCTGTGTGAGCGCCACCCTTGGTCCAAATCTCAGAGATATTCCAGACCCACCACATCCACAAGTGATCAGCCAAAGGACAAAGCTCAGCTCCAACTTCAGCAGGCCTGAACCCTCAACAAAGTCACCAACGATGAGATCTGCAGCTGAAACCAGAGTGATGGTACCAGGAGCACAAAGGTAATATAAGATCAGCAAGAACAGGAGTATAATCAACACTTCAACCGGCTATTTGCACACATCAAGGCAAGCACCAAAAAAAACCCCCAAACCAGTCCAATCTGAGTGGAAAGGATTTAAGAGTCTTTCCTCATCTTTATGAGCCTAAATGCTGAAGCTTTCACTATGAGTTAATGACTGGTTTGCACTACTCCTTTCTTTGTGCTCTCTGTCACTAATCAGGAGCAGCAAGCTACCTCAAAGCCTCATTACTATCCAACAAAAAAAGCCAATGAATCCTGAAACAGAAGTTTTGCTGCAGTGGCATATTGCCATTTAGCTAGAGGGAGGCAGGAGAAAGCAAGTCAGCAGCAACATATTCTGTGCATCCAGCTGGGAGAAAAAGAAAACCCAAGTATAATACGGCATCTTATCGGAAGTAGTTAATCTGACATAACTTACTTAACAAAAATTACAGTCTATTAAAAAGGCATGCAAGCAATGCAGCTGAAAACAAGTCTACACGGGAATCAGCTAGCATAATTACTGCTGGCTAAAAAAATAGGAGAGACTGAAGAAAAAAACCTGCATAATTTACCAGCTGACAAATGCTAACGAAGAAAACAGGCCCTTGACAAGGAACAAATAATAGCTGCTCACTTTGTAGTTTCACTTCAGAACTCAAATATTTTTATCAGGGGAAAAAAGAAATTACACCATCTTGCATCTCTGTGAAACTAACAGATCAGCACAAAATGGAGAAGTCTCCGTGACATGGGTTAGCACTGGCTTTGGTTTAGTGCTGGTTACACACAGGTTGCATGCGAAGAAAATACATTTGCATCTGCAGTCTTGCCAGATTAATATTTCTCTCCATTTCCTAACAAGATAATCGCATGCGTTGTGTAACGTTAAGCATACGAGCAGTCCTTCTGGAGCCACACTTTAAATTCAGGACACGTTGAGTTACTTTGCTGAGCTGAAGCCACAGGGAATACCACAGGGATTGCACTGTATGTTTTCTGCAGACAGATAAGAGGGCTGTGAGGATTTGAACATTATATCCTGCTACCCATAAATATCTGTCATTACAGTGTGGGGAAAAGAAAGTCATTGTCATTTCCAGGTGTTTCACTTTTATTGTTTAGTTTTAGGGTAATTTCATATACTGGAATCCCAAGAGAATGATTCTAACACAGCAGCCTTCAGATGATCATCTCTAGGATGGTCTGCACAGAGGTTGGAGGTCCCATGCTCCTTATTAAACTCTTTTTCCCCTCCTCACATTAAAGGCAGTCAACATTATTCACTGTAATGATGTACCTGCCACATGAAAATTAATCCTGGACAGGGATCAAGGCCATACATTTGCAAAAGGAAAACTGTACCACAGCTGAAGATTCTCAGACATCAGGCACCCCAAGGCGCAGGGTGGTATATGTGCATAGGGGTAAGAGAGCAACTGATTTTATGATATCAAAACCATGCAGTTATCTTGGAAAGGAGACATGCTAAAAGACAATCTCAGGCCAGGATTAACCAGTAGCTTGATTTTTAGAGGTATTTTGGCACTTAATAGCAGCTAGTAGGATTTCTTGCATCATTAAGCCTCCAAATACCATGGCCTGAGGAAGCCAGTATGAAGATTGTGATCTTGAATAATGTCCATGTGCTTCACTCTGGAATGCCTCCATGACCTGTCACCTGGATGAATACATGGTTGGGGAAATTTCCATAACATTTTCATCTGGTGGATGCAAGTTATTTGATTATACTTTAAAAAAAGGGGGGGACATCATTGCCTAGATACCAGTGATCAAGACCTAATTACTAGAACCTAATTCTTTATCTGACAAAAAGAATCGAGTACAACAAGTAATTATTTTACACACTTGAATACTCACGTGGTCTTTTGGGAGACCAATTTTCCATAGCAGAAGGTAAGACTTAAAACTGCAATACTCAAAACTGTTAGGATTTGTTCTAAAGTACCTTATTGAACACATAAACGCACAGTTCTGTTTATAGGAGACATCTTTTCGGGTAAGAGAAAGCTTGATTAGGGAAGGAAGGGACAAAGGAAATGGGACTTAAAGCAATATGAAACAAGCAGGAAGTCTGAAAATGAGTAGTAACCAGAACAGTCTTTTATGGTACGTAATTTCTAAGAGAACCAAAAACTATCAAAACCAGAAGGGGGGAGAGGGAGGAATAGCTGAAAAATGATCTGGATCTAGTACAAAGGGCAGCAATCTGCAGGGAGAGACTGAGGCAAGGGCTGCAAGGCAGGCAACACTTAGCCCCATATCAGAGTATGGTTGTGTCTACCCCAGCCCCCTGACAGATCGACCAGCTCATATCTAGCTGTGTGAGTGCAGCCTTCGACCTCCTGTAGCAGGGCTCTAATGGTGTGAGCTAAATCATTCAGCCCTATTCTTCAAAAAACTCACACCATTTCACACTACTAAATGGGAGGTTACAGAAAGCCCTGAGGATTCTCAGGCGTACTTCAGGCATCAGGAAAGAAACACATTGTCCAGCATGATTTTACAGCACGATTCCCACCTACCCTGGCTAAAGAACTGACTCTTTATGTTTTCAAGAAAGCAAAACACTATATTACATAGCACTGAAAGGTATTTTGGAGGAATGAAATACCTGGTGACTACATGAAGGTTTTTCTTGAGCAAATGTTCCTCACGCAGTGATCTGGCCAGCTAAGAATGGGGGAAGTAAACAATGTGAGGAGGAGGCCTTAGATAGCAGATACCACCCCCTTTACTGTCCTCTGCTTTGCCTTACTATTCTCATCCTGCATCTTCAACATCTTTACCAAACCCTATAAAGTGTGTTTTGACAACCTCTGATAAATACAAGGAATGAAGCACAAGCATTACAAGTATGTGTCAGCACAACACATGAAACAACCTGTACATAATAGCCTTTGCAATTTTGTTTAATATACTCTAGCTTTCAAATGTTGTTTCTCCAGCTTCCCTGACTGCAGCATGAACATTGCAGGTTTCACTGGCTGGGAGTTTTTTTACATTCCTCCCCCCCACCTCTCCTTTAGAGGTCAGTCTCTCAAGTAATAGCTTCTGCATTTTAGCTGTCAGCAATATTTCTTCTTTTCTCCTGCTGCTGAGGTCAATCATCTTTTCCCACTGAGGTTGGAAAACCTGCCAGCTCCTTTGCTTTCTAATTATAATCTTCAATTCATCCCTCTTTGCTTTCATTCAGTTCTTGAACCACGTTGGTCTTTTTCTCTCTCTCTCTGCCACTTGAATATGTTTTTTAGCTTTGTCTCAAGAGTTTTTTGCACCTAACCAGGATGACATGTAAGCAGTAACTAGCATTTAATTCCATTCATTTGATATTTGTCCTTCCCTAAGTGTCACCCTGCAGCTGAAGTACACGGTTGTACATTTATTATGCAGAGAGAGCTGCTAGCAATTTAACAGACGACTACATGTGGAGCGCCTTCTAAGTCTCACTCCATCTTTGCTAGCCTCCTCAAGCAACCACAGGTCCCACTTCTGAGACCTCACTCATCCCCATGTCGAGTGGCCAGAAAAGAGCCTGCCATTCCTGTCAGGGATGCTACCTGACAGGACATTAGGTAGCTGAGGAGCTGCCAAGAAAACAGAGCAAGAAGCCACCAGAGAAATAATTTTGCACACAGCAGGGCAATACCAGGTCTTACAAGCCCAAGCAGCATCCTACCTTTTTATTACTCACAGTCTTGAGAGCAGTCTTGCAAGAGGGGGTTAAAAAGAAACAAGATTCAAGAAACCTCAATACACAACACCTACCCATGCCAGAGGATTTAATGGTCCAATTTTTTAATAACTTTATCAATATAGATGTGTATTAAAGCTTTCCTGGGTATATACATTTCCATCTTATGAAGCAAATTAGCCTTAGGAATTGCCAATAGACAATTCTTTTTAATCCCTGTCTTTTCAAGTTCTCATTAGTTTTTATAAACAGCACAAATAAAACATTGGTGTTATTTGAGGGAATTTAATCTCAGAGTATTTCTCAAAGAGATGTTACATTTAAGCGACTTCATGCATCACATTCAGAGCTTTCCAATACGATTAGCAGGCTGGCCAGAGAACATTTACTAGAAAGACCCCATCAGAAATGCCAACAGCACCCCTATGGCCATCAGGCTAACATGAATGCCAGAATTTCTCAGACCTGTCACAAAGTGCTTCAAGTATCTTCAGCAGCCAGTTTTCGAGCACCTGGGTCAATTCATACAGTATGTGAGGGAGCTCTATTTTTAACATGTATTGCCTGAAAACCTTGGTAGGAATGAAGATGGTTTTCAACATCATACATCTAGCCTGGGTACCCATCAGACACACAGTAGAAATTTCTATGGCTTCCTTTCTTGGACCCCACAGTACACACCACTGGGCATGCCTCTTTCCCAGAGCACTAGGAAAGGAAGAGCCTCTCCATACAACTTATGTGGCTCCTCTTTCTTATCAGCCTGAACAACCTGGTCCCACCCAGCCTAGGAGGAAATGGCAGCAAAAGCATTCACTTGAGAAGACAGTCAAGAAAACAAGTTTCTATTTAGAGATCTCTTTCTGGAGGCAGCTGTACCAAGCCAGCATTCACTTTTCAATGTGTTAGGGCCATTTTTTCCCCTCCTGACAATTAAAGCTAATATAAAGACTTTTATTAGCCCTTTGGAGCCAACAAGTCCAGAGATCTCTGTTACAACAAATACAAGATGCATTAGTGTGTCTATATGGATTTAAAGCAGTCAAAGAGGTCTTGTTACCATCAAGAATCAGGAAACCTAGGCATAAGGGTTTCTTTAACCCTTTTTATTAAAATCCAAATTCTTTCCATGCTGCGTTTTCCAGTAAAGCAAGCAGAATACTGCCACCAAATGTGGCCATAAAATGAAAAAAGAGTAAAACCAAATGACACGTCTCTTGTGGGTTCTCTTTCTGGACTACAGTTTTGCTTAAAGTCAAGTTCCCATTAACACTCAGAAAGATCTGAAGTAACACCAGCTTGCACAAAGTGAGGGGAAAGCAGAACTGATTCCATCAGTTGTATTCACAGAATACTGTGTAACTGCGCACATAACTAAACAGGGAGTACAAACTTGTGACAAGAATACCATTCCTCTAGTAAGCTCTGACACAAAAATAAAGCTAAGTGGTAGTCAGCTATTGGGACAGGCTTTCCAGAGAAGTAGTGGAATCACCACCTATGGAAGTATTCAAAAACCATGTAGACAAGGCCCTTAGTAACATGGTTCAGTGATGGACTTGACAGTCCTGGGGTAATGGTTAGATTTGATGATCTTAAGTGTCTTTTCCAACTGAGTTGATTCTATGCCAAAGATCAGAAACTCTAGAGAAAGCCATGGAATGCACGTGTTAGTGAAAAATGGTGCACTGTGTGGGGACACTGAAATAAAACCTCACATGGAGGTAATGTTCCTAGCCCCAGTGAAGCCAGTAGTAACATCCCTGATTATATCAGCGGGAACAGGTTTCCACCCAATTCTAAGTGGTTTACATATGCTGAAAATGAATATACATGTAAATTTAAAGGCCTTATTTTTGCCTGCCATCTTTCAATAGTTAATTGTTTAATTAATCAGAAACTTGAACAGTTTCCTCATCACAGAACAAATAAGTATCAAAATACACGATGAACCACTCATCACAAGTTACAGAAAAAAAAGCAAAGAAGAAAGTCCAAGGCAGTGTCCAGAAGATCTGCTCACATAGCAAAGAAATCAGAGAGAACCACATCAAATCTGTTGTGTTTTTCTAGTAGGTTAATTCTGAATTATAATAGAGTTTTAATATTAGGCTGTGCAGGCAGGTGTAATCATTACTGTAAAGCACCACTGTTCAAACCTTAATTTGAATCTCTGGTAAAATTCATATTAAAAGACATATTAGGTGGTCTCTGTTAGACTGCTGTGAACTTTCCATTATATAAGTAGTCTATAAAATATTTTCCAGTAGACTCTTTGTTGTATTAATTATACAGTGTGATGTATAATCTATATCATTTGTAGTTCATTTTCTACTTGGCAATTTTCCAGCAGTAAAAGAATAAACCTGTTGTATGTTTTCAAGTCAATAAATAGCTCAAAAAAAACCAAAATAAAAACCCCTTTCACTTAAGCTATTTCTCTTCTTTTGTGAGCGACTTGTGAATGATTGTGTTCCTTAAAAAGAAAGCTTTTTAGTCTGATAGAGATTAAATAAGAACAAAAACCCAGCAGTTTTAAGTTATATCAAATATAGAAGAGAAAGTTCTCAGAGATTATAAAATATGGCTTTAGGGGTTTGTGCTTAAAGCTGAAATTGTTCGGGTTCAAAGGACAGTGAAGCCATTAAAGAAGCTACTAACAAAAATCGTTCAGGCCTTTTATTTAGTTTTTATTATAGAAATTATTTGACATCTGCATTATGAGCTTTGAACTCCCTAAGGGAACAGTCATTTCCCCGTATACAAGGTATGCTCTCAGGAACACAGAAAGACTATTCTGAAAGTAATCAATCATGCCAACAACCCAGCAGTCTTGTAAACAGTGAGCAAAACTGTTAGCTCCAGGTTCCCTTGCAGCTGCTTTTCGATTTGTGCAGTGTATACATACATATGTATAATCAATATCATAATTAAATTCCCACCCTCCAATAATACTGTGATTCCTGGCAGATTAATTCCTAAAGCACTGTACCTGGAAAGAGTACAAGATGATATCGACAGCTCTGTATTTTTAGGGCCATCAGAAAAATGCTGTCTGTCATAATGGATTACTGGTACTACTATGATGACTGGTTAGTGGCTCCATTACAGCCATCAGGTGTTTACAGCTGGTTTTATTTCACATAGATGTTAGGGCTGATCAGAATAAAATAACTATAATGATAGTATTAATAATAATGGGAAAACAGGAAACACTCTCCTGCCCTAGGCCTTGATCCCCCTGTCCATGCTGCTGCTGCAGCCTTGCACCCAAGTAACTCCTACAGCCATGAAGCTTGCATAAGTGGCAGCTCACCTCGATTTTCAGGCAGTTTCTCAGTTCATGGGCCTAGCTCTGCTTGACTTCAGTGGAACTTGTCAGGATATGCCTCTTCGAAACGTCAAATTGCCTGACACTGTCAGTTTCGGGAGAAGCAAGCAAAATTTGCTATCACATCTTCACTAGAAAGACAGAAAAGCCTCATCTTTCCAATAATGTTTTTATGACTCTGAAATACACACAACACAAACACAATTACTGGAAAACAAGAATATTTATTACACCATTCTAAGGTGTCACAGTAAAAAATGGTAAAAGCAAGAAACATTCAATCTTCATGAAGACAGTTGTTTTTGTTTATGAAAAAGCTTGTTTTGAAATCCTGGAAGAAAACTCCTCAAAGCGTTTTCAATCCTAGGTTTCAAAGCACCTAATAAAAAGAAAAATCACCATTCCTCATTTTACAGGTGAGTAAATAGAGGTGTAATGGACTTAGAGAGATCCAACATGGAACTTCAGGAGAGCTGGGAACAGAACTCTTTCCCAAATCTAGTAAAATGCTCTTCCAAAATGCAGAACTCTCAGATTAAAAAATAAACAAATAAATATAATCTAGACAATGCTGTTAGACCTGTGTAAGGCTATCCTACTTCCATGCCTTCTTACGTCTTTTAGAGCCTACCCATAAGTAATAACACTTAAAGACCAAGCTCAGCAGTGAGACACACATGCTGAACCTAGGATTGTCTGCCAGTTTTCATATTTGCATTCAGAGTTCACATGGTGTGAACAATTTGAAAGAACTGGGGATTCTCCTCATGTTTCATGAATTATTTACCACAGTAGTGCCATGGACTTTGTTCTTGAAGAGAAACTCCAACTTCTTCAGGTCACTGTCCTTAAATTACTTCTATCCAAAGCAAACAACTTAAACAATGAACATAAGTTTATTTCACTAAATGTCTCATTAATGTCAATGGGGCCATTGTGAAAATGCTGCAGGTTTTCCAAAAAGGTGCACAGATCACTGGACTCAATGCAGGTCTAGAGTGCACCTGCATCTCTAGCTATTAGTAGGGCAATAAAGCCCCCAGTTACTAAAAATACGCAATATACTGGAGCAGGATAAAGCATGCAGTGGTTCAAAGCTATACAAACACAGAATTTCCTCTCTCCCTCCTTCCTACACTGAGCTCACCTTTCTCATTCAACTCACAAACAGCCACCTCAGCTGAAGAAATCAAAGAACAGCACAACCATGGGTAATTTTCCACTGGGAGATTCAGAAAAGCAACTTGTGAATCATAAAATCCTGTGTATGTACTCCTTGCTCTTTTTTTGTACCACCCACACATACACTTACTTTTAACCCAGCATTACCACAGGTATTATTTTGAGAAGTGCCTCTGAAATGAGCCATGCAATTCATCCAGACAACAGAAGTGGAAAAAATGACTGACCAAAGAGGCAGCAGCAAAGCAGGCCAGCTCTGCTTCCCTGTGGTTAACAAGTTCTCTGCATTGCACTGGAAGTGTCACAGTAAAGGTTACAGCTGGTTGGTGCCTAGCTTTGGTACAGCATTGAACAGGTTAACACTATTAAGGCTGGAAGAGCCAGCTTCTCTTTCCTGTATTCCAGGAAATTTGTATTCATAGAATCATAGAATGGCTAGGATTGGAAAGGACCTTAAGACCATCCAGTTCCAACCCCCTGCCATGGGCAAGGACACCTCACACTAGACCATGTTACACAAGGCTGTGACCAACCTGGCCTTGAACACTGCCAGGGATGGAGAATTTACCACTTCTTTGGGCAACCCATTCCAGTGCTTCACCACCCTCACAGTAAAGAACTTCTTCCTTATATATAACCTGAACTTTCCTGTTTAAGTTTAAATCCATTTCTCCTTGTCCTGTCACTGCTGTCCCTGATGAAGAGTCCCTCTTCAGCATCTTTGCAGGCCCCCTTCAGATATTGGAAGGCTGCCATGAACTGTCTGAGATTGGTTACAATGCTTATATGGTCATTAGTAATAAACCTTGTCACTGGTCAAAAGCAAAACTGTACTTGGTTCCAAAAAACAGAATACTTTATATGGGCAAACGTTTAAAAACTTCTTATTCTCTCAATAGTTTTTCTCAGCTGGCTGGAAGAAAACTACCCCCTGAGTAACAGCAGGAAAGAAACAAGAGAGTTCATCAAATGAAGGGCTATCACTCTTCAGTTTTTACCATGTTCATGTCCAAACTGTGATAATTCATTAGGGATCAGCATTCTCCAAAAGAAAGCTGTTCTGTTTCAAATGATCTATCTTCTGCCTTCTTTATTCATTATCAGAGAGATCGTGTTTCCCCCAATAAAATCAAAAGAAGACTCATTCACAAGCACTAACAAAAGAGTAGATTCTTCTAAAGGCATCCAAAAGAGCAGAGGAACAGAGCAAGCACACCTTTCATTAGAGATGAGGCAAATAAAACACATTCATGGCTATATCAACATCTATACCTATGGCACTTGCACTTCAGAATAGCTCAATTCCCTTCAGAGAACTTGCTATAACACATATCAACATAAATGTGATCAGAAACAGTGTGACATTGAACAACAAAACAGGCTTTTGCCAATAACTAGTTGGAATTATTTTTTTTCTTTACTTCTGGGAGCATTAATTTGCATCCTGTATAATCATTAAATAGTGTTTTATATATGCTTTATCTTTTTAAAGATTGTTAAATAGCTTTAGATATGCTTCCTTGGGTTTTTTGGTTTGGTTTGTTTTTCTTGTGTGGACTGAAAATACATCTGGAATTACATTGAAAAGTATTTTTTAATCTTTTCTGTATTATAAAAAATACTTTATTTTAAAGGGGATGCATTCAGGTGATGAATCATTGCCTCAGCAGATATTGTATAGACTGTGATTGAGTCATAAAAGAGAACAAAGCTGAGAACTGATCCAGGGTAGCTGGTAGTTGAGAGGACTGGGACATAGCGGGCTATGGGTGAAAACATACCAACACTGCACAAAGGATAAAAGAACAATTATCAAGGCCAAATAGAGACATTCAACTCTGGCAGCCCAACCCCGTGAGACTGAATGTAAGCTTTTCTTTTTTTTTAATGCCTCATTCTAATCTGATATTGACAAAGATTTTTATGTCCTCTGATGTTTCCTCTGGAAAAGCTCAATGCTCTTTCAAATTAATGTTTCATGTTACATATCTCTCTATTTTTCAGGAAACACAGAAATTTTACTTCTTCAAAAGCTTCACACAGGTTTTGTATTGTCCCAGATTTCAACTTTACCATCACTTGAGCAAAGACCATCTATAACAGCCTTTTTTCCTGTTTAAGTGACTTTTTAAGAACTGAAGGTCTGACGCCTTCTTTGGGGGGAGTGGTAAATTCTGTATTTATGTCTTTTCAGCCCTAGGCTTTCTCATTGCCCAATTTATTTTTCCACATACTTCAAGCCATCAACCTATCTCTGCCATTAGTTCTGATTTATAATGCCTAGGAACATAATCCAATCATGAATCTTCCTTAGGAATGCCGTAGTGGCATGAGAAAAGAACCCCGTTTAGTGCTCATCCTAGGGTAGAAAACACGAAGTTTCCAGAGCTATCAAAACCATGAGAGGCTCTTTTGTCTGATATTCCCATTCCAATCCTTGCAATGTATCAGCTCAGCAGAGAGCAGGTCCATCAGGCACTTACAGGTAGGGAGGAAAGGGATTTCCTGTCTCACAAAACTAAGATTTCAAAACACTCCCTTCCCACAACCGGATTTAACAGAGACCTTTCAAACCTTTTCCCTGAAAGAAAAGAGAAAGAGCAGTTTACCAAATTAGCCAAAAGCCAGGACGAGGGAGATCCAGAGTTCAATCTCCCAGCCTGAACTGGGCAGAGGAGGTCTCATTTTTGCAAGTCAGGCAAGCATCTCACTTGGGTCATTCAGAGGTCTCTGTGCAGCTACACTCTCTCAAATTTCCACTTTCAAATTGGGAAGTCTTACAATTTCCTATCTCTTACTGGTAACAAATAATTTTAACAATTCCCAATTTTTCCAGCTCTACCTCTTTTATTAAAATTCCACATCTTGTTTGCTGTCAGCTCATACTTCATAGAATTGCTATGGGGTGGGATATTCCATCTTTTATTTTAAAACAACTCAGAGAAAGGCTGGAAAGCATTGCCCCACTACACCTCAAAGCTCAGAAAACCAGGATTGCAAACAAAGAGAGCAGGATTTATTTATTCAGCCAATTTCACGATCTCGCTGATGTTATTGCTTACTTTTCCCTGTCTTTATCGGTTGGCCACTTCTGCTGTAAATCGTCTGAACAGAGTGGAGGAGGGCTGTAAAATGATCTTAGGATTTATTACACTGCTTTTGCAGGATAAGGTTCTGTGATGCAGAATACAGAAGATTCCTATGGAAACATGAGCCCTCTTTGGTCATTTTGATCTTTTCAGCTAAACCTTTCTGAAGTCACATAAGTGACACAGGAGCCTAACCCCACTAGCTTTAGTGCAACTAGCACTTAACTGTTAATGTTTTTGTAAAGGGAGTTTAGAATAAAGATATAGTCAGTGCTACATAATAGCATCAAATCCAGTTCACTTAGAAGTTGTTAGAAGAGTTTTGCAGTATAGTTTTATAGCCAGGAGTCACCATTTCAGTCTGAATTATTCGGCAATTTTATATAGGAAGAATCCTATATTCCCTTGCAGTCTCACATTACGTTCTCCTGAACACCTATGAAGATTCATCTTGGACACTGCAGTGCAATGAACAGCAAATTAATATACACCTATATGCCAGTTGTCGTAAAACGTCTTGCCAATAGTTCTCACACATCTCTATTGTTTTGTCTAATTAATAAGAAGGCTTAGCTCTGACTTCTACATGAAAATGGAAAAGAGCGAACGCTTACCCATCTTGTAAAGCACAGTGCTCTTCTGAGAAATGTTTGGCAGATACTGCTTCTTACAGTAACACTTCGCTTTAATGGCACTTTAATGCTGAATTGACAGTGGAAATCCCATAGAAATGCTCAAGGCATCCATATTAATGCTAAATAAAGTCATTATGATTTTAGAAATATGCCATGACAGAAATACCTAATCTGGCAGACTCCGTGTGAACATAAGTGGGAGATGCTTGCTAACCTTTTCAAAAAGCTGTCAGCCTTTAGATGCAATGATCTTTACACATACACAGCACTTTCCTCACAAAAGTACCCAACTCTCCATACAGGCTGCTTCACATTTGCTATTAAAATCAAAGTTGCTCTCAGGTCATTCCTGGGGCAAAGGGGCAGCAGACAGGGAGGCAACAGGAACATGATACATAAACAGCGTTGGTGGTAA
Organism: Coracopsis vasa; assembly: GCA_026283785.1. NCBI lineage: Eukaryota > Metazoa > Chordata > Aves > Psittaciformes > Psittacidae > Coracopsis > Coracopsis vasa. Next base: position 7,267 of record JANHGB010032429.1, on the reverse strand, counting down.
TGGAGACATTTTGCCAAGGATGAGCTCTGTGAAGACTCCTTCAGGAGCCTTAGAGCAGACAGAGGAGATCTTGCTGTAGCAAACTAATTGTTTACCTTAAACGAGCAAAAGAGAAATACAGCATAAAATTTGCTGATATTTGGGATGGGATTCAAACTTAATGACTTTAAATCATTCATGGTTTGAATCCCTTACTAGAACACAGAAAACCTGAATCAGTTCCCAGATATATTCCCTACGTCTGCCTCCTCCCCTTCCTCCCCAAAACCAGCTATTTCTTGAGATTCCCTTACTCCAGCTTCCACTCCAGGGAGGGAACACATATCTTCTTCCCCAGATAAATAACAAACGTAACTGTACTTTCACAGCTTTGCACACAGAAGAGATGGCTTAACATATTGGAATGCTTAACAGAGCTGGAAAAAAAATAAAAGAAAGAAAAAGAGACCATTTTACAGATGGTGAACTAAGCTATAAAGGCCAAAATTAGAGACACTAACTGGTAGTCTGGTTGTATGTATTTTATACCTATATGCATTTTTCCTTCCCTTCCCTCCACACACACCTGCACAAAGAAAATGGTTTCAGAAAGGACCAGAGAAGAAGGTGGTTCTCTCATTTTATATTTTCTTCTCCCAAAATCAAAGGCAGATTTTCAAGAAGAGAGAGTGTAAATGCCTGCATCAGGCAAAAGTGAGGTCATGCAGCTACTCGGGGGACTTCTACCTTTGCAACAAAGACTAGGTTGGACCCTGAAGCAGGAAAGTTAATTTTTCCTTCCAAAACTTGTCCTTTAAATGCTAAATGTGGTTACCCTTGACACCCATATTTATATCCAATTGCACTTTTTATCTTATTCATCTCCTACTCTCTATTTAAAGTGCTCTGTCTTAAGCCAATCCTAAACAAAACATCAGTTTTCCCAGTAAGTCATGTGTAAAAATCACCAGTTGAAAGTAGAAAAGCTCCAGACTCATGTTTCAGCATGACTTCATGGGGAGAGAGTAGCCCGATGTGGGATTTCCTATCATTTGCCTGCCCCCCAAAGCTTCTCACTGAGACTGCTGGACATTTAGAGCTCAGAAAAACATGAAAAAAGGAATCCCTACAGCTCTGCCAGACAAAGTTCTATGCTGAGAAAGTCACTTAGAAAAGGTGGACGTACACAGCCCTCACTGCAACACTGTTTCTAATCATTGGCTACTAGATACTGGTAGGAAAATACTGCCAGTTCCAAAGATTTGAGCAGCTTAATTGAACCATTTCCATTTCAAATAATAAAGCTCAAAAGTAATTAATAAAAAGGATATGGCAATCTCTGCAATAATATTTCATATTTACTGTTGGAGAAATAATCCCTTAAAAAGGTTAAATGGGCTCCAAAGGTGCAATAGAAAAGAATAAATTCTCAGGCAAGCTCAAATTCAGTTACGGGCTACAGAGCCGATTCCAGGCAACGTCTGTAAGGCGAGACAGCTTCCTCATCTGCAATAACTACAGAGACAGTTTCTCTATCTGCAAAAGAGATAATGGTGTTGACCTTCTTCGTGCATTCCTGTGACATCCACTGATGAAAAAGATGCCATAATAAATATACTTTCTTCTTAGACTACAGTCCCGTGAAGTTTCTGTGCAACAGAGCAACCACAATATCATCTTTTTCTGTCTCGCTATATAGAGACTGTCCTCAAGAGCAAGGCAAGGAATGCAGAGAAGAAAACATCGCACTAGAGAATTAAGATATTCTTTGTTAACAAATAGCAACTGGGAATCAGGCAACATCCCTACCAGTACCAAACTATCCCCATTTCCCTAAACAAGTCTGAAACTGAGCAGCAGCTCTTGACAGTTTTAGCTCTCCATATAGTTAGCAATTGCTTGAATTTTGAAACTTACAGAAGTAGTTAGCTGTTCTTTTCTGCTACTATGACAGCCTCCAGCAGGCAACATGAGAGCTGTGACTCTTACTGGACAGATAAAAGAGTACAGGCTAGAATATCATTATCCTTCATTTCATGAGTAGAAAACAGGGCAAAGATTATTAGAAACATCTCTCAACAGCAAAGTGCCCACCCCTGAGGCATATCCACTGCAGGCCAGTGCCTTCAGCACAGACCCAGAACTAGAAACTTCCTCACGAACACAGAAGGATACGCAATCAGGCATTTTATAACCACTCTTCTTTACAAACATTTTAAAACATAGTTAAAATTTAATTCTGTACTGAAAGGCACAAAGTGTCTTGCACAAGGGATTGTCCATTAAAGTATTGACTACTTTACAGATATCACAACAGATTCGATTTTTCTGAACAGCCCACAGATGCGGATTTGAAAGCTATCAAACCTTTTATTCTGATTACAAAGTTGAAGCCACAAAGCAAATTAAGAGCCTAGAAAATAAATCATAGAGCTCATTTAAAATATACATAAAAGTTCTAACTTATTTGCAAACACAAAGAGGTAAGATCTGAGAAGCTGTCTTACTAACAGCACAATCTTCCTTTGCCTCACTACTTTGGTGAAAAGTTGAAGCACCCACTGCAGGGACTAAACCACTCTCTTTACTCAAAGAACAGGAACACCACTGACAGCAGTGGGGCAAGTGTTCCCACATGGCCCTGACAGTATGTGCTTTAACTGTGAACTGTAAGGAATCAGCACTTCTAAAGCAGGGAAACTAACCCATTCTTCATGCTTCTCCAAGTCACAGTATCCTTTTTCTGAGGCCGCCAGGAGTGGAGTCTCACAAGTCACATTTCATTATGCCTACCTAATGCAGTTGCAGTATGTGATGCATTTCTAGTAGAAATGTAGGGCATTCTGATATTGTGAGCCCAGCTAAATTTACCCATTGGAAGCTTCACTGTTAATTTAACAGGAAACAATCACAAAAAAAAAAAAAAAAGCAAGCAGCCCACTTTTTTCCTGTGTCTTATTCCATTCTGTAGTATTTCTTCCCTCAATTTCAAATATAGGGGGTCCAGGCTCCTAAACAGAAAATTTGTTTGCTAAGAACCTGATTTCTACAGCTGTTCAAGACTTGAAAGAAAAAAAAAAAAGCAATAGTCAAGAAGATGGAAAGGAAAGGCAGGCAAGCAGACAAGTTAACATATTTGTTAACAGTTCTTACATTACAGTATTGCATGCATCCTGTTCAGCCTCAGTGGATTATTAGGCCTGAATTTGATAGCTTAATAGCAGAGATTACAAAACTCACATGTAAAACCAGCAGTTGGAAAGTACAGAAATTCATATATAGTCATTCCTTTCTAGCATCAGCTACACTCTTGCAGAAGGTAATGTTAAATCTGCCAGGAGAAGGTCAAGACCACACAAAGAAAATAAATCATGGCGTCGCTATGTGGACCTGTCTAAAGGTTAAGGATCTAAAGGACATGCAGATACTCTAAAATATAAACATCCCCTAGGGGATAATTACCTAACCAACTCCATTTCAGCAGTCCTGAACAGATGGTTTAGTAGGTATATTGACTATTGCTGCATTCTGTGAAATTATTTATTACCCACTGAGACTGGGAACAAGTGATACTGTAGACACATCACTGGTTATCTCTCTAATCCTGTGTATCTTCGCAATATCTAGTGACCCAGAAACATATTCCTAGAAGTACCATCTCCCACAGGTAGTAACAAAATAAAGTAACAACAGACAATGTCCTGTAGGTATAAAGCCTGACAAGATTAAGCACAAAACAGGTTGTTTGGATGAGTTTTCTAGCCACCGGAAATTATAGTGGCTGCTGTACAGTTAAATGGACCTAAGATAATATTGACACTGCTGGAAGTGTATAAAAGACTCATCAAGTTTATGCTTGGCTGTGAATGCAGGGCCCGTGGCTATTGGCCCAAGCTTCTTAAACCACAAATATTTTTCCACTTCTTCCAGGCATCACGTATACTGATGCAGTATATTTTACCTGAACTTCTCCCAGTTCAGACTAGGAATAGGCTCACACCAGTTTATTCAGGGTGAATGTGACCATGGTGAGAGTATAAGGGAGACAAGGATAACTTTCCCTATGATCCCATGAAGGGACCAGGGAGACAAAAAAAATATACGCCTGCCTGCACAGGTGGCCAAAGCCAGGCTTATGGCAAGTAGTAAATCACGTTACGCTCCTGTCCACAGTGTAACAAGCAATGATGGTTGAAATAAATCAGCATTTGAATAGGATGTATGGTAGCTGCACTGCGTACAAGCTCAGAAGCTGTCAGCTCAGAGAACTCTTACTGGAGCAGTGACTTCTCAGTAGCAGTCTCACAAAAAAATGTCCTGCAGTCCAGCCCTACAGTATTTTTTTCTAGCACTGACTCTTTTAGAACTACTAATTCCTACAAAACTCCTAAAATTTGCAGTTTTGCTTTCCTTTATCTATGCTTCAAGGTTGCAAAACAATTACACCAAAGATCACCCCTCCCCAGCATAGCCATGAGTGATACATTACCTCCTGTCATAAAGCCAGCTTTCCCAAGGGAAAGTTTTAATCCAATAAAATTTGAGAGTTTGACATTTGGTTGGGACTTTCAAACATCTGGCCTGCACCAGGATCTGCTGCAGAGCTAGAAAGCACAGCCATTTCTACAGCACACACAGAGATCAACTACACCCAGCACATGCATTACACCTGAGCCTGTCCAGAAGCAGTAGATTTACTGTGCCTGTGCTAGACAGATGATTCATGTGAATGCAGTGATCTGACATGTCCCAAAAGCATTGTGTTCATAGTGCACATGTTGACCATATGTGTAGTATACGTGACAGCGAGACCAGTACTCCCTGGAAGAGTCAGGTCTACTTGAAATGAGCTATACAGCAATACACAGAAATACCTGGACACAGCAGTCTTCTTCCTCACCCATCCGTCACTGCAAGCTGCGAGTTAAGAGATCTGTCCTAGTTATAGCAAAAAGAATTGTACAGAGCAAGAGGTATTGTAACAAGCTGCAATCACTTCACCCTTCAGGCGTAAGATCAAGTCACCAGTGAGTAAACCTGCCGCTTTCCCCCAGAGACAGGGCTAGCTGCTAACTACAGCTTTTGCGCTTACAACGGGCACAGGCCTGAGAGTAACCCTCCAGGTTCCCCTGAAAGCCCAAGCAGCAAGCAGTGGAGCATCCTCTTAATAAAAGGGAACTGGTAATCCCAGCTCTTCCCCTTCTGTTGACTAGCTACGTAGCTTAATTGGGGGAACATTACACCTTGGCATGTCAAAGCACCTCTGTGGGGCAGAACAGGAATGACCAGAACTGTTGAGGGCAAAATAAGAGAAACTGGCCAGACTTTAGTTTGGATTATCAAGAGGGAGAAAACAATTCATAGGTGCAGGACAAAATAAGTTGTCTCCAAAAAGCACCCATGTAATCAATGGAAGACAAAGCATAGTTTATTTTATTAAAGTTGGAGCAAACAACACTGTCAAAGAAGATCCCATTCAGTGTTTGGTTTCAGGTTCTAGGCAAGCACTAAGCACAAAATATTCAAAGCTCACGCTTTAGGGCTTAAGGGGCTGGGCCAGACACTTCAGTCTTGAACTGAGAAATTGGGCTCTGCATGGCCTGCAATAAGCATTTTATATGAGGGAATGTCATTGCTGCTGCCCATTTATCACCTTCCCCCATACACAGACTTCCTTTTTTCTTTTCTAAACCGACACAAGAAAATGGTTGCTAAAAAAGAATTCAGAACCCTGACAATTTGGACAATCTTCCACTAATCTTCCCTTCAGGGTGCCCAAAATCCTTTAAAGCATGACAAACTAGCAGAGGGAGCTCCTTTATAGTTGCTAGGCTCTATATCTTTATAAACTGGGCTCTTCTGTATGCGGTAGAAAACCCGGGAAGGCAGACACTGTACAAAGGAAGGTGGAAACGGGCATTTTTAAGAATGCTTGAGGGGCCAGGAGATGAAAGGCAAAGATCTGGGTCAAATAATATGATTCTTTAGGTACAGATGGAAAACCGCTACTATAGCCTTGTTGGAGAAGCAACCCACATGGCTGCTACTCCACCTACCAAGGGTTACACGACACTTAAAAAAATATTATAATAATAGAGATTTGCTTTGAGTGCCTTCCAAAAAAAAAAAAAAAAAAAAAATCAGCTTAGCAGAAAACACAGCCCTGCCCCCATCACTTTTGGTTTAGGTGTTATTTGTAAAGCAGCCAAACTGATATGCCCTTGACACGTGCAGAACGTTACAGCTCCAGGCAGCTTCTGGTTAAGTGGGGTTGAGAAAATTATGTATCTGTGTGTGTGTAACGACAGCAACAGCTAAGTTAATACTTGCCTTCTATTTTATTTTTTTTTAAGGTTTATCTCGGTTTTGATAATGCCATCCTGGCTGCTGCCAAACTGCTACTGTGGGGAGAGGGTACATAAACTCTTCTATAGATTGGCAACACAACATGTCGAATACACGCCTTCTAAGAAACCAATTCCAACACATTTCCAATTGCAAATTTTATGCCAGATTTTAACTGGTATATCTGATAGAGGAGGTAGTTACCTGCTGTTTGGTATTCCAATTTCTGAAGGTGACCAAGCCTGAATTCACGCTTTTAGACACCAGAAATAACATTATAACAGTTTGGATATAATTGGTATCATGCTATTGGCTAACACTTTGACGCAGACATATCACCTTCTTTTATACATATACACACACACACGTATATATACATGCTTACATTGCTTGGTCTCCTTGTGGTACAGCACACAAGCGAAAGCACTTCACTAGCAAAAGCAGGAAACTGGTGGCAGTTCACATTCTGTCAGATCATCAAGGCACATTTTGCCATGATTATAATACATGACTTAAATAAAAATACTTTTATTTTGGAGATAGGAATTCATGAACTCTTTCTGAAAGAGCCACAGAACTTACTTGAAAAAATACCTGCTTTTTATATGACTCAGATCTTAAGAATGAATGTTTTACGCAAATTAATCATTCCCTGTCATATCCACCAGCACATTCCCAAGAAGAAAAACAGATACCCAAACCTGAAAGTTTTACTTCTTTCTCAATTTAAAGATTAGGATTCACATGAATATGCTTGAAGGATCAGAAACAAGCTATTTTAGAAGTATATGTGAAATTCAGAAGTTGAATTGTATTACTAAAGACATAGGTTTTTAAAGTATTACTGCATATAGTGCAGTACAAAGTAGTACAAAAGTTATACAACTTAAGGATAAAATTGTTTCCAAATTAACTATTATGAAGTCTAATAGCATTCCCAATT
>JANHGB010032427.1:0-19524 GCA_026283785.1 Coracopsis vasa | reverse complement strand
TGGGGTTGTTTGCACTCCGACTGTAAGACATTAGAACATGAGGCACAGAAGATAACCCTATTCAGAACAGCTTCTTATGAACATCCAAATTCTACAAAAATCACCAAAAAAATCCCCATTCCCTAATGGTGTTTGTCACAACATAATGAAGCTCTCTTTCAGACTGTTTTGGACAACAGATGCTTGTAGAAAACCATTTTGCGTGTAAGTAACATCACAAGAGAATGTATTCTTCCATTTAATTTAGAAAGTATTGGAAAAAGTAGCTTTGGATTCACATCAACGTACTGGAGAACAGATATAGCTCATGAGTGGAAAATCTTGCCCACTTGTGCAGGTATCTTGGGAAGACTGTGAAGATGTTGCAGTTTCAAGGCTGATGTCACCATTTATCAAAGACATGAACTCTTTTTTGTCTAATATGTTCATATGAACCAACACCAGTGCAGTTTTGCAGAAATTGCGGCTTCTGAACTGCTTTCACATGTATTTCAGAAAAAATCAAAATCCAGCAGAGAAAAGTATGTTCTTTACAGTAATTAATTAGTTAAAAAAAGAGATGTTTTTTTAATAGTGTAGCTACAACCATTGGGGCATTTCTCTGGAGTGAAATGTCTCAGGTCATATAATTCTTAATAGTCAGGTCAAATGACCCATTGAAAGTCTAACTGCTCCCTGGAAAGGCATCCTATAGAGCGCAACCGTGACTGAATAGTGATTAAACTGAAAACTGGAAAAGCAAAACCATCATACTGGATAGTAGAATGGCAAAATTATATATTAGGACCCTTATTTTGTTGTCTTCGGCAGGCCATATGCTTAAATCCTTATTCAATTCTCACTACCCTTTCTAAGCAAAAACATCATTTAAGTTAAAAAGTAATAATTGGGTGATAAGTCAACATAGGAAGTGGATTTGAGGATGGGGCGATAAATTGTGCCAAGGTTGATGTTTTCAGTTTTGTATGCGTGAAAAAAGCCACACTTTGTAAGTACCTAACAAAGCAACCCAATTTCCAGGGAAGTAGAATCCACTCAGGGCATGCTCTTCCCTTGCTTGGAAAATTCCCTTTTTTGCTTATTCCCTCCAGAACTTACTCCCCCTTTCTTCTTTCAGCCTTCTTTGCTTGTGGCTTTACCCATCACGATTGCGATGCATTTGGAGAAAGAGAATGTGTTGATAAACCACCTCACTTTATTATGGACCCAAAATACAATTACAGCAATTACATATAATAGTGGCAATATATTTTTAAAAGCTTCCCTGAGACAGCTCTTTTGAAACAATAATGGGCATCCATGGTTTAAATCACTTATGACTCAGATTAGCTCTTTTGCCTTATTTATGTTCCCCTATTTCTGAGAAATATTTCTGGAAAATATTTAAGGCAGAACAGCATGGACTTATCATTGAAGTTTTCTGGTAACACATGCAAGAAGCAGACTTGAAAACAGAGATTACAGTCACTTACTGAATTGCTCTAATTGCTTAATTACTTATTCCCACATGTAGAATTGAGGTCCTTAGGAGTTGTTTTAGGAAGGCATGAAATCTTTTTGTGCCAAAAGAAGGGGTTGGTCTTCAAAGAGTTGAGAACCACTTGACAGAAGAAAATCCCTTCCCATAAGCTCTATCCTGGGATTCGCTGTATCCCAAGCAATTTTGAAATGTAAATCTCACCTACCTGTCTAGGTGGGTGCTGAGCTTTTCCGAAACTCTGGTCCTCTGACATTCCAATGATAAATGATCTAGAAAAATGTAAGTTACAAATGTCTGTTTCTTGTTGTTTAGACTGCAAAATACTTTCAGGACAAATTCTAGGTTTATCCCCTAAAAATACATTTGCCTTTTAATTGAGCTAAAGAACTATTTATTAACTCATTATAAATATCTATCAACCAAGGCTGTTCTCGTCTTCTTCATTCAATACCAATTGATGAATACTTTTATCAGGCATACTTTTCTGTAGAGAGGGAGCATACAATCAGCACATAGCCACAGAGTCTCTGTTCTTTCTCTGGCCCCACAAAATCTGATTCACTATCTTTTTAGACGTCATCATCTCATGTTTTTAAACATTTTATAATTAGAACTTTACAATGACTGGAGACTTCTGGAAAACTTGGATGGTATCAGAATCACAATCTGTTGAACTTTGCACATCCTTTATTTTGCACAACCAGATGTCCTTGCAGTTAGATATGTATTTATTTGTGCACGTTTACAATGAGTGTAGTATATGCTGATGGTGTTGGTTTTCCATAAATAAGGACTTATACTGCTGAAGTGGTACTTATGTAGGATTAGAGACTTTGTCTCAATCATTCCTAACCTGTAATCATCAGTTAATAAACTGCATCTTTCTTCCCCTCTCATTGCATTTGTTCTGTTAAACCCCATCCTAAGTAATTTGACTTTTGAATTGTATGGGAATCTTCACAGTATTCAGTTCTTCAGTTCATTTCAAAGGGCAGATGACAAAATACTAGCTATAGCACTATTTAGTATATAACTACAGGTCTTCTGAGATACAGCTCCTGAAGTATTGTAAATGAAGCCTTCAGAAGAAGAGCGGGTGAAGAAAGGTATAATAAAACCAGTAAAATTGAATAGTAATGTTTAAATAGCAAAATTTTAGCCATGAAAAGTACATTAACATGCAACAAGTGATTTATATTCCCATGCAACTCAAATGCATTTGGAGAGCATTTGAGGTCAGTTGGGAAGCAGGGTATCCTGCAAGATTTGATCCATATGAGATTGTCCTTAGAATTGCCTCTTTTACTCATCACTAATCACTTCTACCTCTTCTCTTTCTTAGTCACTTTATTTATTTCAAGGTGTCTGATAGGGCCCTTAAGACAGTCCCATAATGATACTAATTAATTAATAATTGGTAGCAATTTGGGTGTGTTGAAGAGCTGACCTCAGATAATTCATGCATTGTGACATGATGTCCTTGACAGTGCCAGAAGCAGAAACAGCAGGAGTGCCATCCTCCAGCTGCCAGAACTAATTATAAGTAGTTTGTCTTTTCCCTCAATGGCGGATTCTGTTTGTTTCACAACAGCCAATTTAAAAGTCACTTTTAATATCATCATCAACAAAAGAATACCTGGAAAAAATGTGCTCCTTTTTGACAGACAAACTGCAGAATGAGTTGGATTTTCATGGTTGCTTTTGTTAATTCAAACAGTGAACAGAAGGCAAAAAAGCAGATGGAAAGTCTCTCACAGGAAAATGTAAAAACTGTTGTTGCTTCTGCACAACTGATGTGATGCTGATAATTTAGTTAACACAGCAACTTAAAACATAAAGTCCCTTCTTTATATATCATATATTACATGATCAAGCTTATGACAAAGGACAGCAGGCTACATTCTTTATGAAAACTAATTCTGTGTAAGTCTTGGCAGGCACAAGGTGCGGAGAAAGTCATGTAGTCTTATAGAATGATCCCAGTGTTTGTTGAAATAAAAGGTAACTCACTGTTATGAATTCCCATATTTCCTATTGCTCAGTAAACTCACAGCATTAAAATCCCTTCTTAAAATTTCATCCTTCCTCTATAGTAAGGTGAAAAGGTTAATTCCCAAGGGACTAGTCCTGTGAGGTGCTGGGCTCTCTCAGCTCCCACTGACTTCAAAGCTAAATATTTGGTTCACATGAAAGCCTCTTTAATTCCCCATTACTGTAAGGTATACTTGTATACAACAGTGGGAGCAGTTGTCATTATAAATCAGACAGTTTATCAGGGGAGCTATTCTCCAGGGCAGAGCAGATTCTAACACACCACGACATACTTTATTTGTTAGCCTCAATTCCACAGGAATTTTATTCAGGCAGACACCTCAAGGCATGCATCTTTTCAAAGTGTTTAGGCAGGAAGCAAAATTCAAATTAGATACACTTACGATGCAAATGCATTATTATTTAGCTCAAAACAACTGAGGCTCAGGGGTCGTAAATCCTGCCATAAAGAGATCTTTCAATTACCTTCTGTTCATTGAATCAGAGAAGAGGAACCCTTTCCCTGGCTTTTTCATGCAGAACAAATTTGACTCCCAAACAAATATCAATCACCATAATACTCTATATTTTGGCCTCTATATAGACCTAACTCCAAGGTGGTTTATATGGGGCTTTCTTTTAAGATGGTGTCAAACCAAAACCTTGAATCTTTAATGTGACTGAATCTGAACTCAGTCTTGAATAGCTCCTCCTTTGGGAGCTGAGCCAAAACTCCAGAGTAGAGGATGTGTGAAACCTGGAGCCAGATCTAGATCTAAGAAGTCTTTACTTTGAAGTTTTATTTCTTCCTCAGCTTACCACTGTCTTTCATTCCAAACACCAAAACTACAGCTAAAATGTATTTCCACTTTCTCCCTAATGTTTCCACAGCGTGGCTCACATTTCCCTCCACTTCTTTGCTTGATTTTTAGCTCTTCTATCATTAAGTTGTTTCTCCTTCTCCTCCTTTCCTGTCCCCAGCTCTGCCTGTCTGTTGTACACACAATCTGCCCATTCAAAACACTGCTGTTATGGTCACTATCCACCATGTTGATCCTGGTATCCATTATAAGCACCTTGAATCCTTTCATTAGTCAGTCTCATTCCACTGCATCAGATTCACACCTTACTCCCCTCAGGATGCCCTGAACTTCTCCTTTCCCTTGCCTCTCTATTTTTGTGTTATATTAATCAGTTGCACCAATCTGCTCCACAGCAGCCAAATTATCATCCTTGAGTTTTGTTGCACTAAACATTGGGAAATTTTTATGTCTGCTTCTGCTTTGATCTTGTGAACAGGTATAAGAGTGGACAAGCACAACATCTCTTTTCATAGTGTTTTAAAATGAATGTGAACACCTGAGTCCACGGACAGTGCCTTGGCTGAGACAGTCACAGGAATGGTGAAGTGTTTGCAGTCAGCATAAGGCTTCCATTAGTCCAGTTCTTGGCATGTATGTCCACTATTTAGATTGTCTGTAGGAAATTTCAGCTTTCTCATTGCACAGTGATGATTGTCTAAGTGGTGGTTTACTGCTTCTGTATGACACAAACTAAAGGAAAGAAATTTTACCTCAGATACGCAAAGGCATCCCAACAAAAATTCACAAAAAGCCTGTTACTCTGACATGGAGAAACTGTAGGCTCAAGTTCTAAGTTCCTTACATTTTAAATATCCTTAGGTGCATATTTAAATATCATTTGTGGCCATATTTATAACAGTGCACACATTCCATCAACATTTTATGCAAGTATATATTGTATATATGTTCAACAGAAACACATTTAAATATACTCAGCAAAACTTGCCAGTAAAGTTCACATTCCTCAAATTAAATATTTGGTTCATTCATTAAGCTAAATATTTAGTTGTATTCTAATTGCACACACATATTTTCTTACAGAATAAACGAATTGCTAAAGTCTTCAGTGCATTTTAAATGGGAGTGTGCTTTTCAAAAAGAATGGTGTGGCTGCAGTGCTCGTGAAAGGTGCCAAATAAATACCTTCGGAGACTGCAATTTTCTATGGGCTTCACCTAGAAACTATTACTTTACATCAACCGTTATAGAAGTACAGGTCCTGTGGTTAGGGAACAGAGAGTGTGTGAGGATGTCAGGTTTTGATTCCCCACCCTCCTGGACCTGCTGCTTCACCTCAGGCCAGTCACCTGGTTGCTTTGTAACTCAGTTTGCCCATCCATGAGGAAGGTTTAATCTTTCCTACCTACTCTGCAGGGAAGCTGTGAGGCTTATTCTGCTAATGTTTATAAAGTGCTTTGAAATATTTGCCTTGGAAGCACAGCATGTCCCTTGTGGTGGTGTTTTTATCTATAGAACTGGTACTACATTTATAGTTACAGTATCAGCTCTCCAACACCACTAATAAAATCAAATCCTAGTGAAAAGAGTGACTCCCGCATTGTAACTTTTCTGTTTCCTCTTTTCCTGTCAGTTCAGGTAAATAATTTTTTTTCTGCTTTGCCATTTCCAGAATAAACCCCTAAAGGTTCAAAAGCAAATAATACATTTTTCAGATCACTTCTCTCAATTTCAACTAAAAGAAGAAAAGGTTGTATTATGCACACTGAAAATTATTTGTAAATTAGGCTTTATTAGTATGTATGGCAAGTAAATACAATGGAAGCAACCACAGTGCCACAGCTTAAAAGATAATATCAGTGATTCTTGAGTTTGTGCAGGCCTGCTTAGGTCTTTATCTGTGATTCCACTATCTAAACAAAAGCTTATCTTTCTTTTGCTGTCCTTATCTTGTTCGTCAGTTGATTGTTTGTTAAGTATCTCAGTGAACAAGTCCTAAATGAAAATGACTGCTCATGTACAATTTGTTTGGATCAGATTAAATTGGAAAGAAGGTAAAAGTGAGAGACAGGGAAAGTAGAATGCTCCTTACAAATTAGTAGTGGAGGTTTTGTTTGAACTTCAGCTTCTTTTAGATAAATCAAATAGATTAGGATTTTTAGTCTTTCACATAGATCTTTATAACTGTTTTCTGTGCAACTTCCACCTTGTCAGTGTTTTCATTTGGGAGAATGTGTACCCAAACTTGGTACAATATTCTGCTTCTGCAGCAGTTTCAGGAAGACCATGTATAGCTGCAATATTTGGCTTGTGTTTGGTTAGTCCTCTGCTGACACATCTACACATCTTCCAGCCTTACTCTATTCAGTTCATTATTTACCACGATGACTAAAAGTAGATAACCAGTACCTGCCTCAGATGTCTATCCACACAGTCTTGCCTGTCTCTCACTGCCACAAGATACTGATATTGCTTGAAGATTCAACCACCCCGTTTAACTGAATCCTCTCCTCCATCAAGTTACCTCTCTCCCATGCCTAACCTCACAGCTCCTGGTGTCATCTTAATTTTTCCCTTGTTTGGGCCTTTGCTGAACCCCACAAACTTCACAGATCATTTTCATCCCTCTCTTGAGCGTGTCCAACAAGATGTGGCTAGTGCTAGCAGTAGGGAAATTACTTACATCAGAGACCACCCAAAATAAGAAGTCCCAGCCATCATTTCTATGTGTCCACAAAGACTTTCTCTGTTGTATGGAAGACGTCAATTGGAAATCAACAGAAGAGGGCAGGAAAATACGTAGCAGTGTCCTCTCAAGAAGCCACCTAGTCTGCATTTATACACCTAATATGCATGTACTATTTAAAATTTGCAGGGCTGGCAGGCTTCCCTCTCTTTGTCCATCTCATGGGGACATTCTCTTATTTAGTCTGCCATGCACTTTGGGATGCTCAGTTCACAAGGAAGCTTAAAGCATTACTTCCTCATTGACAATTTATATGAAATTAAAAAAGAAATCCCCACACACCCAGGGTGATGAAATCACAAGTAATATTAAACAGCCTCAGTCCACAAAATGCCACCCTAAAGACTCTGACAGGACCTCCTCTGAAACTCCATGGTAGTTAGTAGGCTGACATTTCCAACAGCACACCCTGATCATCTCTTTCAGACTTCAGTACCTACCAGAAGGCTCATTTCAGTAATAAGACTCCTTCTTTGTGAACTTTAAAAGTCAGTAGCTCTGTCCTTAGCACCTTATGAGTACATCCTTTTCCAAAACAGTACGGTTCATACTGGAATGTGAATTTGACTTTTTCTTCCTTTTTTTACTGTGGCTTTCATGCAGAAGAATTCAGAATGCTGCCAGGCTGGCTATTCCTACAGGGAATATTGCATCGTGGGAGAGTATGTATGTGGAGAATAGCTTATCATGTTGCAGTGGAGGACCAGTAAGTGTGCTTCTGAAATACCTCAGTGTTGATCGACTTGTTCTGGCTGAAGGCTTGTGTCACTAAATAAAAAGGTATATTTATTACCGTGCTGGAAAAGGGAAGAGTTTGTTAGCAGGAGAACATTACATGTGAATAGTAGCCAGGATGGATCAAGTTTTGCCAATACATTTCTGGGTCCAGACCAGGCTGTAGGCCTTTGGTGCAAGCAGCTCAGTCAGTTAATTTAATTTCTGGGCGTGCAGTCCCAGCACTGCAGAGCAATGCCCAGAAGTGAACATCAGAGCAAAGCAGCACAGAGCAGTGTAGTGCAGAGCAGAGCACATCACAGCAGAGCACAGCAGAGGGGCAGCGGCCGGACAGGCCGGGGGAAGCTGTGGCACCAGCACCATAGAGCTGAACCACAGGGCTTCCTCTGACCCTGAAACTGATCATTATTCACTTGAAAGCGAGACTTGCACAAACAAATATTTTGTGTAGCTGTTATGATTATTGTCAGTAACTGTCCCCATTGTTCAGGCGCAGGAATTCCTTTGGTCTCATAAATACTAAACCAAGTCCTCCCCTCCCCCCTTTAACTGTCAGATAATTACACAGTTGGCTTTAGAGTTTAACTTGTCAAAGGAGTTTCATTACTTTGTTCCTTTTGGGCAGCTTCCACTATTGTGCTTTCTGAACACTAAACAGAACCTATATTAACTGTCAGTTAATTACACACCGTTTTTCTTCAGTATTTACCAGTCAAAGGGGCAGGTAGGCTGCAATCCTATCATCTCAATCACTGTCTCTGCTCACAAAAGAATCAATAAAGATGAGTCACTTAGTGTCACCCAGTGTCTGATACTCAAAGCCACCCATTCCTAATTGCCTTTAGAGATGGATGATAATACAAACTTTGAAGTGATAATCAGCCTAATGAGTGGCCTTGCTGAGAGGGTAGATCATGTGTCAGAACAGTTTGCAGATGCTTACAGGCAAACAAAGCCAGCTTTCCTTTTAGACCTGAGAGGACCATGGCAAGTCTGGTACCCAGAGCCCAGCACAATGGCAGAGACTGGAGCACAGCAGGACGCTGTAGCCTGCTGATCACAACTGACTCCATCCATCTTGCTCTTTGCCTTTAATCAGCACAGTCAGAACAAGTCCTCCAGATCTCTGCATGTTTATGCTGGATGTTTAGGCAATAACTGTGTAAAAGATAAGTTCTCTGATTCTGAGTCATTGGATTTAAATAATAGCTATTGGACTTGATAGGTAATGGCCGGGGATCCCAGCTAAAACTACTGAGTAAATGTAATTAAATACAATCGGGTGCAGTCAGCCAGGCAAAGGCAGAGACCATAAAAGGCTCATTCAGACAGCAATGAAAACAAACAACGTCAGCAACAAAAACAACACCAGTGTTTGGTTTGCTAATAAGAGCATGATCTGAGGCCTGATCTGCACTCAATTTTTGCACCCAACAATTTGACCAAATCAATAATTTAAAAAAAAAAACCCAACAGAACCCAGCAACAAACAAACAAACAAACAGACAAATTAAATGGTTATAATCCCTGAGTCTGGATCCACTTATATTATCATAAAGACATTTGCTTTTCAAAATAGTTAAGCTGTCATAAATCCAGTCAAGTGTGAACAAATAGACTGACCATGTTTGTGCTAATATGACTGTCTCAATATAAAAGGGTTGTTTTGATTTAACAATCTTTTACCAATTTAGCTACATTTTGACAAGGCTGTGGACATGGATTCAAAATCATCTCACATGAAGACTGAGAACGTGTAATATTGCACCAGTTTGATTTCAAAGTATAAATATAATATATGAATGTGTATAAATGTTAACACGTTTAGCAATTTGGACATAACAATTTAAAACTCTTTTGGGGACAAATGCTGAAATCTGTATTCACTTTCTTAGCACTAGTTTTCAGTGATTCACTGTGAAGGAGAGAAAGTTAGTGAAAAAGCTGAACAAGTGGTTTCAGGATTTGACACTGTTTTAATAAGAAGCTGACAGAGGTTTTAACATTTTGCAGTTAACTATTTTGCTTGTAAAACATAAGAAGGAATTATCACGATAAACCAAATGAGAAACAGAAATCGTCATAAACACAAAACAACCTTTTGAAATGAAAAGCAAGAGTATTGTTGCCCTTAAAAAAGCTATGGAATGACGCCTTTCAGATAAATCAAATCACATTTACATATTTTTACCAGCTCTACATCTGCCTTGCTTCCTATCTTCAAGTCAGTAAGAAAGTACAATCCTTAGGATATGAATGACAAAAAAGATAGCCTATATTTGTAGTTTCTGTACTAATATAACAGAAGTGCCAGTGGAAAAGTTTTAGAGCTGTCTGATTGTACTGCAGTTTCTCTAATGAGTGATGCCTAGTGATATTTTCTGCATGTTCATATAGAAATGTATGTCTTCAAAACCTCTGCTATAATGAGTATCAGTAATTACCCCAATCTAACACATCTGAAACTGAATTCACAATAAGGAGTTGGTTGAGTTCATTAGGTTAAAAAAAAATGAGCGAAAAAAACCTTTACAGAATTCATAAGTGACCTCTAGAGACACGTGTTCACCAGTGGTCATAGGCTGCCAGTGATCACACAGATACCTAAGGTCCATGATTTCACAAAGCTAAAAATACATACAATTGTCTACCAGCACTGTGTGCTCAGTCTTGGGGTAGACTTCTCTAACAATGCTATCACATAACTTTGGGAAGTGGTTTTGAGCTGTGGAGGCACTTCAACTTCCTTCTTACCTGGGGAATCACTTGGGAAAGGCCATCCCTGCCATACTAATGTAATACTCTTCTGCAAGGCAAATTCTAACCCACAGTTACATTTGTCCTACAGATAATAGTCCTTTTAAATCTTCTTAACTTACACATTTATATCTCATACAATTCAAGTTAATTTTAAAGTAATAAGTTACTAAACTTTTTGTAAAATCACTGAATAACCCTATATGCATATACACTGGACAACCCTATATGCATATACACTGGACTGTAAGCACATGATAAGTTCATGCTAATATAGTTAAACACAAATGTATTCACCAGCATGCAAGTCTAAAAGTGCCCTTTCAGGCACAAAATACTGCTATCATTACATATCTTATCACTCATAACCACATTCAAAATCTCCATCTGAGCTCTAGAGTGTGTTGGACAAAGGGAAAACTTACCTGTGGTCAGACCTATGGAACTGAAGCTGATAATTTGTTGTTAGTTAATGGAAATGTGTTGACATATGAATTATGGCTGCAAGTTTAAGCATGTATGTTACAGGCAACCATGGGCTGGAAATGAAAGAAGACAATGAATTGAATAAATGGTTTTGGTGATGCCTGTTAACTGATACCCACTTAAGTAATCTTGATTGAGAATTTGGATTGTAGGTAGAGATGTTATAATCCATGTGACATGAGACACTGCAAGGAATTTACGAACATTTTCTTTTTCAAACAAATCAAACAAGACTTTAAATGTATCTTTTAAATCCACTCAGTTGATACTGACCTTAGTCTATTGATTTACTGTTATTTTGATATCTCCTATTTGTATTGTTGCATCTCATAATCATAAAGAAGGGCGTTTTGATGCTCAAATCTGTAAAGCTAGCAACCAAACATTCCATGTCTGAAAGGTTTTCCTAGATATAAAGTTACGAGAATTATAGCTATGATTTTCAGAAATGGTTCAATTTTTTGGATGAACTCAATTTGAGCACCTTAAAAGGATCTAGTTATCAAAACATTTAAATTTCACACATTCTAAAAATATCTTAAATTAGATACCCAAAAATACAGGCAGCCATAATTGCTAGTGACCACTAAAATCACAGTTGTTTCTCCATCAGTTTGTGTCACTCTTACATGGGGTCATTGCTGAAAAAGGGAATCCTAAGCTCCAGTTGCCTATGGTTATGCATTCTCACTACATTAAATATGCTGGCATTCGTGGTCTTGAGCAAGCCAATCTGATGGAAATATAAGCCTACAGAAAATGCAAAGTGACGTGGTTGACTGGGCAGCCACACAAGTGGTAATGACAGCAATGGGCACAGGCTGCCAGGGCCAGCAACAGGCAGGATAGGTCTTTCAGCACCAGTCTGAACTTATGTTACCTTAAGAAACAATATAACTGCACCCTGAGTCTGCATGCACTTCCTTCTTGGACTATGTAAGCAATCTGCTCGTGCTTTGCCAATAAGCAGATGAAGAAATGGAAACAATACGATAAATATTAACCTTTAATTAAAAAATATTGTATGTCAGAGTGAGAGAAGAGCAGAAAAGAAAGACTGGAAAGCTTACAAAGGAACACTAAGTATGCCTTTGCTTTAGGCTTTTGGCTTACATATTGAGATTTACAGTGATTATGAGTTTAAACCAGCATTTCCAAGCTCTTTTTCAAACAAGTAGCTCTAAGTGTTTCACAAATACCTATGAAATTCCATAAATCTTTCCATGAGGCAGCAAAATATACCAGGAGCTAGTCACCTGCCAGTGGAAGGCAAGTACATCTTGAGGAAAACAGAGCAGGAGTAGTAAAACCTAGCAACACTACAAATAATGGAAACCACAGGAAGAAATTCAGGTGGTTAAAAATAGCTACTGGAGATGAAATCGGGCCAAGACATGATAGTGTATAATCCTTTTCCCAATCTTATTAAAAAGTGCCATGAAAGTGGCAACAACAAACACAAATGGGAATCTCCTTTTGTCTCATCTGAGACATATCTCCAGAGTAAGAAGTTTCCTTTTAAAAAGGATAGGCCTGTATTTATTCCCTCTGAGCCAGTGTAAATTTTACCAATGATTTTAACTGGACCAAATCCTTTGTGTGTTACCGAAAAAAATTACCAAACCCACTTCCTACTTTTCTTGGAAATGTCTCGATTTCCTGTATTCATCTAGTCCAGCTCTTCCCTGAGATGCAACTCTGTCGAGTCTTACGAACTACTAGGGCAGGAGAGAACTGCAACTGTGGAACTCTTCAGCAAATTTCAACATTTACCTCAACATATGCTGTAAAGCAGTATAATTTCAAGCAGATAAACTATCAAAAGTCACACTCAGAAAATCAAATGTGGCTTGTGCCAAGTCATTTCCTATTTTTTTAAAAGAAAACACAGTATATGATTGCCGTTATGTTAAAATGCAGCCTGATCCAGCACAGGGCTGTATTGCCTTCCCTCCCATTGACTTCAAAATGAATAAGCTCTGCCTGGGTATTTGAGAATTCATCGCTGCTAAGACATATTCTGGCAGGTCAACACAAGCATTATTCATAGGCCTCAATTCAGTCTGTCATCTGAAATGAAAGAGAGCCTTTCTTTAAAAAGCTAAAAATCCATCTTTAATTTGTTATCCCAGTAACTGTATCAAAAACTGTTTTAAAATAAATATGAAAAATAAGAACAAGCTGATCAGCAATTGAAACCCAGTAAAATAGATCTGGAAGTGACTGCAGGGCCACCATGTCCATGCTCCAGATATTGCAGGCAAGCAGCTCATATAATCTTTTTCATAAATATATCAAGCTCTGCCTTAAAAGCAGCTAGTTTTATTTCTTCAGTTACTGCTATTGTATAGTTCTTTGTATTTTTTCAACTTTGAGTTACAGATTCATAGATTATATGCCAGAGGGGACCTCTGTGATCATCAAGTTTGACCTCCTGTATAACTTAATCTGTAGGATTGCCCTGAATTCATTTAAGAAGCCAGTGATTTTGCAGCTATGAATTTACTGGGGAAAGGGCTCAGTGTTAGACTGATGGGATTAATCAGTTCATGTTAACACACTGATTATCATATAGTAAAGGGAAATGTTTCAAAAGAATACTCCAGTCTGAAATATAAAGTGAAATCATTTGGACTTCCAGAGGGGTCATGGTTGGAATATCACAAAACTCTCTTTACTCAAAGCAGATGCTTATTAAGATTAATTTAGTGTGAAAAGTGAACCAGAATGCATATAAAAGACAATGCCTCCTCAATTATGTAATAGGACACCTCCTCATTATATTGCGTTCACTGAAGATGATGGTATTTTCCTAGGGGATGTATAACTACAGTTTGCCAAAGTCCCTCTCCCTTGTTTTAGATTAAATATCAGACTGCAGAGCATGAAGCCAAGTGAACAGAAACAAGAGAACTCAAATAAACATCAATTTGAATGAAAAGGAAAAGGCCTGTTATGTATGTTTACTAAGTATAAGTGTTCAAAATAGAAGGCTAAAATGATGCCAGGATACAAACACAAAGAAAAATTATGGCATTTAGCATAAACAAAAATATCTTTTTTTTAATACATTTGTACATGAATTGAAATGAAATGCAATCCATAGGTGTAAATATTCATGTTAATTTTCATATAACTGCAACAACTTTTCTTTCCTGCCACCTTTTCTCTTTCTCCCTGTCTCTTTCTGTGAGCTCCCTCCAGTGTTCTCAAGGAAGTACTGAATCATTTCATTTTTGTATATTCCATTTTTATCACAGGAAGTACCATGATAAGAAAGATTGCATTCATCTAACCTAAAATCATCTGCCTCAAAACTAAGCTAAAAGCTTTCTAAGCTGAAAGTCTAAGCTAAATTGTGAAATGTGCACTGCAAGTAGAAGATACATCTCACCCACCACAGATGTCCCTTAGAATGAATGGCAGACTTTGCCAAAAGGACTACTGGCTGTGGAGGTGGCTAGAGAATGAGTTGAGACCGTGTATCCACTTTGAGATTATTTAGAGTTAAGGAGAATCAATTCTTTCCCTCTTTTCCCCCTTGGGACTAACAAGAAGAATTTCTGCTCTAAACTGGAGGTTCATCAGTTGGAAAAGACAGAGGACCAGGAAAGCCCGGACACTGACTCTCAGTCATTAACATGAAAAGAACAAGTTGGCTCTAAGACCCTACCAGGTAAGGTACATTCTGTTTAGCAATAATAATGCCTTTGTACAAGTCTAAGCTGAAAGGCTAAGGGGATATGGTTACACTCTGGCACAAAGCATTCAAGGCACTGAATCCACTAGCTGAGGACATGCTAGCCTGCTTGGAGCCAGCTCAGGGATCTCTATGCAGTGCTGCTATGCAGGCTGTAAACATGCCATAAGTGCTCTAACACCTATTTACATGAAGTTTAACTCCTGCTTCTACCAAGATAAGCAAGAGCAGAGTCAGACACTATATTTTCTATGCATTTTCCCGTAGCTTGGAGTTACTAAGTTGAGCACATACAAGTGGCTATAATTATTCTCTATCAGGCTAGTCTGCCTGGTTTATTTCTGCTAGTTTGTTTTTTGGGCCTGTCCACTGACAGAATAAATCAGTATAAGCTAAGGCTGTTGTAGTCCCTTTCTACCCTTTCTTCCCCAAGTTGTTTGTTCCCATCCCTTCCCTTCTAGCCACACCAGTGCTTTGTGCAACTGGCCCATGAAATGCTCAGGGAGCTTAGCTGTAATAAAAATAGGCGAATATCGTGAGAACACACATAAGGTTAAAGTCATAAGCAATAGAACTAAAGATAACTTAATTTTGAGGATTGCAATGTCAATTAATTTTGTGTCTTACTGGTGCTTTGTTTATTGTGAAAGCCACTATGACAAGCCACTCTCCTGCTAATCTGTATGATATTCAGCAGATAGTGAGCCATTGCCTAACCTCAGAAATGTCAGCATGGAGCTATGGAATTACTCCAGTCCTTTGTGGGTTTGGCAAAGACTTTGTAGGATCTCTAGTGACGTATGCTGGGCCTGATTCAAATCGCAACAATGGAAATGCCTTTGATTTGGCTTATTGTTATTTCTGACCCTATAAATGTGGGGAGCACTCAAGCATTAAGAAAGATATTGTTTCCCTGACATATCAGATGGTCATTGCAGTTAACATCAAATAAACCAGAATGGAAATCCCAGTTTGATTTTTCCTCTTATGCTATTAAAGCACTCGTAATAACATAAATTCAATGCCTGTTCAACCATCATGGTTTGTTATGTACACACTAGGATGTAAGTTTCTTATGGGAAAATTGAACAAAAATGGTCCATATTTCACAATTCCCTTTCTTATGCCACTGTTTGTAAATAGCTTAAGAGGAGCTCTTTGCTTTTCCTCTCCTCTTCTCCTTTAAAATAATTATCTAAACAGGTTCTTTGTACATTTTAATTTTCCTACCCTTTTTGTATTTTTGTTCTATCCATTCTTTTGTAAGGGCCACCTCACCATCACTTCTGCATGTTGTTAACATGGAATCAGTGAAAGATCATATATAAATATAGTTCCTCTTTAATACAAGACATTAGTGTGCTCTGTGCTGTGCTCCATGACTGAAGTTCATCTTAGTATTTTCTAAGAGGTTTTTTCTTCTCCATTTTTATTCGGGGCTTGGAATTTTAGAGAGTGGCTACATTGATTTCACTCCTAAACCCATGAATTTTGAGAAATAAATTGGATTTGGACTATTCTAGAGTGAACTGCTGTGTCTGCACTGCTTTTCAGCCTTCACAGTAGTATGGTTCCTGAAAAGAGTTTCTTTTCAACCTCTCTCCTACTCTTTCCACAGTGGGCTTGTCAAGATTATTCTGTTTGGTGAAAGTCTAAAGGATCTCTTGCATATATATTCTTAGCTCTGCTCACTGCTAGTAACTCAGAGCCTGTGTGACAATGCAAGCACCCCACATACATGATATTTATTGCATATGTATTTTCAAGCCAAATCCTCTTGCATCCAACATGGTGGGCAGACACGTGCAAAATCCAGGCCTGCCCAGTTTGTGCCTATTTTTATCTCATTTCTAATGCCCTATAGGCTGGCATATGGAGTTAGGGATTTTAACTACCTCTATTAAATTATACTTGCAAGAACTCTGCATTGAGATTCCTTTCTGTTGACTGCTGCTCAATTTATAAGGCCTTGTCTCCTGGCCTTATTTGTTCTAATTATGACAGTCAAAATGATGGTATTTAGGTGCCCAATCTCAGGGCAGAGTGAGCACCAGCTGCTCGCTCAGGGTTAGGGAGCTGGCTGCAATACCACAGCCAGCAGAGCAGGACCTGGCCAGTACAGCCTGTCCTACTGCCCCAGTGTGAGGGCAGCTGTGCAGCCAGGGGCACCCCAGCACAGGGCATTGGGCATCTCCTCGGCATCCATCAGTCCACATGGCAGTCATGAGTGTTTCCATTTATGTGAGGAAGAATCAGCACTCCTGAGAATTATTCTTACACGCCAGATCTCTAACATTTTTATAGATCAAGCTGAATTGCACTGAACGCACACTCCTTTGATGATGTAAATTAGATTGCATATATCATGTTAGGATATACATTACAACTAAAGAATGGTTTTATACATAACATCTCTAAGAATTAAATATGCTTTTTGAACAATTGGAAAATCAAGTTATCACTTTTTTCCCTGAATTTCTCTTGTTAGACATTGTATATACAGATATATTTTTAGGCAAAAATATATTTCATGTGAATTTTTTATATCTATGATCTATAAAAATAATATATTTTACATCTATTTTTTAAATTATTTTAGTTGTAAATTATGGTTTGACGGTCTAGTTTCAAGAGGAATAAAAGAACCTTGATGTTACTGCAAATTAAACTGGTTTCTAGCAGTGAATATTTGTTGCCTCAGACAGTACAAGCTGCTTGTAGCTATGCAGTTCGTATCCATTCTTTCCACAAAACTGTGTTTCACTGTACACAGTGACACTACCTCCTTTGTACAGTGTGTACTGTCTTCTAATCCTACTTTTAAACACCAAAGGAGATTCCTTTATACATTCACAAACTTGTTGTATTTGCTTTGATTTTCAGCCAATAAGCATATATGCTATTGGCTTGAAAGTTTAAACAATCATCAAATACAGCTTCTTCCCTTTTGATCTATGTTAATTACAAATGTGCTGTAAGCAAATTGCTTTCCTGTTGATATTTTGTTCAGTTTGCAACACTGCCATTGCATAAAGAAAACTATGGGGTTTATGCCGGAAAAACCCTCAAAATATATAAAATTGACTGCATGTAGTTTTCTATTGTCTGTGCCAAATTAGGACCTTTGTAGCTAGAGTGCATTGGAAGGGAAAATGTTCAGGAGCTTTATCCTTTTTGTTTACCTCTCACACAAAAGGCAATTACAATTTGAGGAGTTACCTGTCTCTAAGTGGAGATGAACCCACTGGCCCCTGTTTAATGATCCCATTGATTGATAACCACAGGGAAACACTGACTCCCTTTTCCTGGCAGGTTTGCCCAGGTTAAGCAAGTAGACCAAGACCTGATGATCACCATGCTGTCCTCACACAGTGCACAAAACTGCAGTTTGTAAGCTCCTAATTCCTTCTCTTCCAGGCATGCTCCTGCTTAGGCACAACTGAGTGCACAGTGCATGTGTTCTTACACATTTACCTGCACTGCTTGTGGCGGGACTGTAGGCCTTTGTGTGTGTTTTGGAATTTTACTCCAACCTTAAAATCTTAAATTTCAAGGTTAGTCTTTTTAGCAATTACAGGAAGCTCCAGTATGTATTATTGAAACTTATCTGCTCCAAAGTAAGCTTTAAACTTTCAAAACAAGGTGGCTGTGGAAGTGCAAATAAGTACTGAGTAGATGCAGTTACTGTATACAGGAAGCTAGGATCAAGTTCAAATAAAAGCTCCGGGCACCAGTTCTTAGCAACTGATTTTAAAGCATTTGTAATCTTCAAAGGTATCTATTTATCTCTACAGTAGAGGCCCTGGGTATTATGTACATAATGAGTTGGACTATTTGAGCAACCTTCTTTCACATTAAAAAGGTCGTTTAACTTTTTCCTTTGCCAGATTAACTGTTCAGTCCATTTCTGACAGAGGAGATCAGCTATATGGGATTTTAATAATGTGTTTCTTTTAAACTGTGTCTGTCTTTATTTTCTGGTACCTGAATGGGAGTTTTAAGACTGCTGAGCTTCAAAATTGGTTGTACAATATTATTATTACTGTTTTGGAGTGTTTTTCAGTAACTACTGGTCACATACACAAAGCATGTGACCAGTATAAGTAAAAGTAAATGAATAAGTTAAAGTAGAACTAAAGACACAATCTTGTTCCCAAAGAATTTCCATTTAAGGTCCTTGTGCTTGGGATTGCCCTGACCCAGGTGTAAGAACTTGCACTTGCCCTTGTTGAATCTGATGAGTTCACCTCTCAAGTGTGTCAAGGTCCCTGTGGACGGCATCCCTTCCCTCCAGAGTGTCAACTGCACCACTCAAGAGTGATCAAGACACTCCTGGAATTTTATTAAGCGTGCTTACTCTGGTTTTGGTAATTCAAAGAAAAGGAAGACAATCAATATTAGAAAATATACCTGAAAGTACTTGGTATACTACGTGTAAATTCCACATGGCTTTATTAAATATGTCATAGAATCATAGAATCACAGGACGGTTTGGGTTGGAAAGGACCTTAAGATCATCCAGTTCCAACACCACTGCCACGGGCAGGAACACCTCACACTAAACCGTGTCACTCAAGGCTCTGTCCAACCTGGCCTTGAAAATCGCCAGGGATGGAGCATTTGCAACTGCCTTGGGCAACCCATTCCAGTGCCTCACCACTCTTACAGTAAAGAACTTCTTCCTTGTATTGAATCTAAACTTCCCCTGTTTAAGTTTTAACCCGTTACCCCTTGTCCTGTCACTACAGTCCCTAATGAAGAGTCCCTC
>JANHGB010032423.1:0-16463 GCA_026283785.1 Coracopsis vasa | reverse complement strand
TGTCATTCAAGATCACCCCTCCAGGTAAGGGAATGCCCGGCCACAACCATTTCTTAGCAACTCAGTACCTTAGCCATATGTAAGTTTTAACATCTAAATGAAGCAGATGAGCAAGTGTACATTTATGTTGGGTTTTCTGCACTGATGTAGTAGTTTTACTACAGACAGAGGTAAGCAGCTGATTATTATCCCCTTAGAGCAAGGGGAAGCCGTTAAACAATTATTCTGAATTGTGGTACGAGGCACAATGCCTCCCAAAGCTATTTGTAGGTTGATGCAATTTACATACCATTGTTTGCTCAAGCTTGTGCTTAAAAAACAGTTTATCCAAGATAATAGTGATGTGCATGAGCGGTCAGGTCTGAAACCCAACAAGCTTTCTGTCTCATCATCTCTTTAGCTGCTTTCAGAAGCATTCTATGGCTTTGCTGGTGAAAATGGAGCATCCTCTTCTTCAAACTAAAACATTACCTGAATGAGCAGTGCTGTTTCTGGAGTGTCAGAGGGAGATGAAAGGAGATGTCCATGTCTGACTGCTATGGGAAATTAAAAAGTACAAATATTTATGGCATCTGCTTAACAGTAGGCGGCTCAACTAGAATCTGTAGTTGGAATGTGTTAATACTGCTCCTTGAAATGTCTGTGATTTGAAAAACTGAGGGCAGGAGGTTGTGTACATATAGAGGTATCTGTCAATATATAAATAGATCAATATCTGAAGATTGTACCAAAGACGGCATCTGAAGGTAACATGAAGACTTCTTTTAAACACTTCATGCACATTTTCCTTTGGAAATTATTTAGATGAGAAGATATTTCTCTTATCTATCCTATGGCATTGTCCTTTTAAATTCTCTTTATTGTTTTCAAATTTTCATGAAAGAACAGCAAAATATAATCATAACTGCACTATTTTCTCTGTTTAAAATGCAGGTCTGTTTCTGTAGCCTGATGATATGGAATGTGAACTGTCCAGACTTTGCATAAGCATGTAAATTAACTTAGACCTGGAATAGACAAGAATGCATTTAATATTAATTATTGAAGAATTCATACTGTGAGGTAAGTACAGTTTAGCAAACTGTATAATTTTAGAGAGAAAGGGTTGTAAGCATAATTGCAATTAAGGAAACATGCTAAAATGAATGAGAACAGGTGGTCTGGGATGTATACAGGGTCAGCCCATATACATTCAAAGATATTCAGAAGTGAACCCAGTGTCATATAAGACATTCAAAGTGAACACAAAGGTATCAGGTTCATTTGTCTCTCAACAAAATATCATATACTGCACATGTCTTACTTTAAAGAAGAAGAAGCTGACGAGTAAACCTTTCCCATGTTGTGGTTATTCAGAATCAAACACCCTTCTACTGTAGCAAGAAAAAGGTCATCCTGATTTTAGTCTAGCACTGTGGCAAATCGGTAGTAACCCCTCAAAATGTTAAGTAGTTAGTATGCTTAAAACAATGTAGATGAGAGAAGAATTAAATCCCAGGAGGCAGAGATCCTTGCCTGGTGTAAATATCACAGCTCTGCTAAATCAACTGTATTATGATAGTACACTATGAGTGAGGCTTTGCTTATATGAGGGCTTTTTTTCCACAAAAAACATAAATAAATTGTATCATGCAGTTTGGGGTTTGAGAGCAATCACCTCTAAAAGATGTTATAAAATAGTCTGCTCTTTTAATTAAGTTTGATTTAAGACATTAGAAGCTCTAGAGGAAAGTATGTGGAAGGCAAAAGGGTTAGAGGGGGAGACTCAGAAATCATCCCTCCCCAGCATTCTTTCTCTTGTTCCTCATGGCTCAAACTATATTACTCATCTGCTCAGTCTATTTTTGTAATTAGTTCTTCCTGTCAGGAGACAATCTGAGAAAAAGATGTCATTGTCTCATCCTTTGAAACATAAAACTTCATTACTAAGGCTGCTTCCTAAAGTTTAACCTATCTAGTGAAATTAGACTGCTTACACAGGTTCCTAGTCTGCCAGAAAATCATCTTTTCCCTCTTCTGAAGCTCACAATGAATCTTGCATGAACCATGCCTGAGTTAAAATCACCTATTTTTGTTCATTTTGTGTTTATTTTATTATCAGCATGTCTGATTTGCTTTAAATTCTATGGGCATTGCTTAGAAATTGTTTTGACATTGCAGCTCCTCAGCGCAAGCTCTGCTGAGGGACTCACCATTGCAGCTCATTAGGATTCAAACCGAATTCAGTCTCCTTCAGTTTCTCCAGGTTGCTATCTTGTAGGCTGTCTTGAATGTTAAGAAAATTCTGAGTAATCTCCTAAACACGTACATTGTAAATAATAGCTGTTTCAAGCCAGGGGGATGTTCAAAATGTTTCCATTTAAGGTCAACAAAATCTCTGCAAAGCAAATCATCCATATGCAAGAGCACTGTCTATTATACAAGTACAGGATTGATTGGGCTGTCTCCCTTAAAAGCCACTGGGCGATAGTTATTTACTGAAGGAATCTGAAGAGCAGCACTATTCTCTAATCTTAAAACATTTTATATTTGCTGTGCGCCAGATCACGAACCTTGGCTAGATAACAGTTAACATTTTATTGTAAACTGTTCTTCATACTCTACTAATAGAAGCATACTCAGATGAACACATACAAAAGTTCAAAATACTTGTCATGACCTGGCTCCCCACAGCTGAATAGCAGAAGAGCCTGTAGATGATCATAAAAATAGAGGGTTGGTGTTTCAGAGGTGGTCCATAATGATTTAGTATTTGGGGATGCATTCAAGCATCCCTCAAGTGCCTTAGCACACCAACTATAAATTTCTACAGGCAACTCTGAAACCTGAGTTCTTGCTCACTAGACAACATACTGTAGAGAGAAAGTGAAGAGATTGCCTCGATTTAGAAGAGATTTCTCATTTATAATAATAAGTTTAGGACCTGAGGCTGTTTCTCTCACTGATGAAACTGAAAGCTCAATTATGTCAACAAATGAAGTCAAGGAACCAGTCCCACATTTAGCAACTTAAATCTTTTATTCTGCCTTGGGCTAGAGTTTAGAAAATCATCAGAAGTTTTTGTGTTCTAAACTGTGTTTAATCAATACATAACGTTTGGTTTCAGGTATTTTCAATTGTACAGTTTTTGTAGATTGATTTGCTGTGGTCTCATTCAATATATCACCTATGTATCATATTTACAGATTATTCGATAGTGCTTCATTTGTGGTCTGTGCCTTTCCCCAGACGAAATAATCAGCCATGGTGGTTCTGATTCTTGAGGGGGTTGAAATCCATTCCTCTGCAAAGCGCCAGAGGGAGCAGTTTCTGCACCATTAAGTTCCAACTTAACCCTTCAAAATGAGGCTTGAGTAAGCACTGAAGAGACACAGAAGCTTTATATTAACCTTCTTCAGAGGAATGAATGTCATTCTGCTATGATTATTTTTTACAGTGTATCTTTATAACTGTAATTCATTAACCAATAGACTCATCAATCTTAGCACAGTTTTCTAGACAGTGCTGTTAAACATTCTTTTCTTCTTTTTAATAATAATTTGGTACAAAAGGTCATTGCCTTTATGCTTTTTTTTAAAGACTTGCTACTGTTATGATCTATCTTCTCCTGTTACATTAACAGTTTAATTGAAAGTGTACCTTTCATACCTATGTAAAAAAGCATTAGTATAAAAGTACTTAACAGCTAACATTTTAGCTAAAGTCTGCTGCAACACCATAATTTGGCTAATTCTACTGACAATCTATAAGAAAACGTTAAATTATTCAATTCAAAATACAAAACTAATAGACCTTTTTTTCAGACTGAAAGAGACATATTTTCTGTCTAGATCAACTTTTACTTATATTCAACTTTTTAACAGCAATTGAAAAATAGAGAATGAATCATTAACATCACAAGAAAAAATATCAAAGAATATTGTAAAATCCATAATTCTGGCTGACTGTAAAAGTGTGCTTGCCTTTATTCCGCTGCTCCTTTCATTTTTCTGGCATTGACAGGTATTCTTTCATGGAATAGGATTAGAAAGAAATGCTAACATGATGAAAGCGTCATCACCATATATTGTATGTGTCCTGTGAAACAAGCATTTTTCACAGCCATGATAGCAGAGGCTTAAAAAAAATGGTTTTGCTTTTCAAAGATACATGCTGAAAAACTGCAAATGTCAAAACGTCAATGTAATCAGATGGGACAAAATAGACATATATCCCAGCTACTTGCCTAAGAAGCTGCAGCAGAGATCCTTATTGCTATTTCAACTGTAGCTGAAATGAATTTCCATGCGGACAAATTGTGGGATCATCTGCATGGCACTTAAGTTCTGCTTTAGCATCTTAAGTGAGGCTCATTGCTAAGGATTCTCCATTTGGTTTATTTTCACATTGAATGTGACACACTTTATGTAAATCAACATATGGCAGTACAGACATATCAGAGAGGTTTACAGTGATGAGTCTGACAGGAAAATTATTTCTGAAACCAGCTTAAACACTTGAGTAAGGTACTCTGACTTAAGAACTGCTATTACCATTCTAGTAGCGTGAACATCCACTGCACACACATAGGCAGACATTATTAGGAAACATGCTGATGGAGCAGATCAGCAGTCATTCTTGCTATTCGCACGACCTGCTTTGTCTTGCCAAGAATGTCTCTTTTGCATGCAAACAAAGCTTTATGCTACATTCAAGTCTATTTCAAGAACACAGATAAAACCAATATACATATACTATTCCAAAGAAAACTGAAGTATTTCTAAATCATAAAAAATTAACTGGGCATCTACACTACAAGTTATCACAGACTCCATTGTAAGAGTTTACCTGTGACACTTTGCATAATGCAAATAAACCCTACACTTTTTACTTCAGATCTAATTTTTAACATGATTTACTATGGAAAAGTGTGTAATCACCTTATGAACAAGCATGTTTCTGTGTTTGCCCCCTATCTCTGCTCCCTCTTTCCTTGCATGGCCAATTTCAACTGCATGTTGAAATCTGAG
Organism: Coracopsis vasa; assembly: GCA_026283785.1. Lineage (NCBI taxonomy): Eukaryota > Metazoa > Chordata > Aves > Psittaciformes > Psittacidae > Coracopsis > Coracopsis vasa. The sequence continues at coordinate 11,454 of JANHGB010032423.1, read as the reverse complement.
ACAGAAGAAAAGGTCTCAAATACACTATTTCAAGAAATAAGCCAAAAGAGACATCTTAAGGCAGAAAAGGCTACAACAAATACCATTTGGTAAAACGCTAAACAGAGATTACATCAAAGCTTACACCAAAGTCAATCAACTAGAAGGCAAACCTGCAGAAAACCTGGCTCCTCCTTTCAGAACTCATAAACCTCTGTGCAAAGCCTGGGAAAGGGAAGGATCCAACTCATTTCCCAGCAGCTGTGTGGAGAAAGGCAAGGCAGCTCAGCTTCTTGACCTTGCAGGAGGTTGTGGTCATGAAGTTCAGTTAATTTCCTTATTATACACAAAAGACTGCTGTCCCTGAATTGAGACAAACAGCACCAAACATGCATGTGGATGGAAGTATGGCAGTAACAAGGGTCTGTGAGCAAAAGCACTGTCAGGCTCAGGCCCTTTCAGAGATGAGTTTCACTTTCTGGACCTCTTTGAATTGAGATGGGTATTTTATTTTTTTTTCCAGTTTTTATGTATTAGGGAATACCTTAGTTGGTCTAACGCATAGGTGGCATGGAAGTGAAACATTTCTCCCTCTCATAGGCCAAAAGGTGTTGAGAAAAAACATTTAACTAACAGTTAACCTTTTAAATTAGCATCAGTTAAGCAGTGGTTTGGTATAAGAAGGTGAAAGTTCATCATGGTGCACCAAAAAGGGGAATTCAACATCTATATTTAACTTTAATAATAGGGAAAAGTAACTCTTATCATGTGCGAAGCATAGAGAAGATACGGATATATTATTTGTTCACTTCAGTATCTCTGCTGGTTTGTATTTCACTAGAAGAAAGTCAACAAAGGAGAATGAATGGATTAAAATTTCACTTTCCGTAAGCTCAGAATTTTACTAAAAGGAAGTTGGAAATTTGAAAAGCAACTAAGATGCCTGTATTTTATTTAGCTCTAAAACTATTAAATTATTCATACTGTATATTATAATCAAAATAAGTACTGAATAACTATCTCTGAAAGATGATTAGAGGACAACGTATCTATGTGAATACTAGCATACTGAAATATGCATATTAAAATGAAACAGGATGTGGTAGCAGCAACAAATTGGAATAGAAGGCATAATGTTTAACTTACTAATAGCTTTTGTTTAAAGTCATTTAGCATATTCTAAATACTGTTTACATTTTTTGTTTGTTTATTAAATGCATATTTACTAGTAAATGGAAGGTACCTTATGGCTGGCAGAATTGTTATTAAGAGCCACATCCTGGATTTTTCTATATAAACCATGACAATACATTACACATATACACTGGATGTGCTGATAAATATGTATGTAAAATATTGTAAAGCTTGATGACCATACCAAGAGCTATTAAAACGGTAAAAAAGGAACAATGCAAAATACGTGAGCTGCGATTTTTGCAGAGAAGAAATCAAGAGGAATGGAAATTTTCATCAGCTCGTACCAGTTATGTCTAAACCAGTTATGTGAGTAAACACGTGAGCATTTCTCAGCATGCAGGCCCAGAGTCTGCCCTGGCTGACATCTGACCATTCTGGGCTGAAAGCCAGGCATGCACCCGTATACCCTGCTTTCCCTCTTCTCCCTTCCTGTCTCCTTGAGCATGCCCGTTCTCCTGCAGCCAAGTGACACTCAGAGCATACTCCTGACAAAAGTGCCTGTCGCACTAACCAGGGTCTGCGATCTCAGAAGAGTAACCAACAGAACCCAAGATGAACTGGAACTACATTTGAGGCTTTTTACCCTGTAAAGATAGTTTTGGGGAGAATTAAAATATTCTGTCTGCAAACCAACCAAAAATGTTTAAAGTAAATGTACTAACCTCATAACCAAGCCAACCTACAGAAAGTGGGTTAAGAACACTGCCAAGCATAAGTTGTGGAAACTTACATAGGTTGTGGAGCATGAAGGCTCCTGGTGACTGGAATACCTATGAAGTCAATAAAGCAGAATGAAATAGATAGCAGTACACTGAGTAAAGGGATGAAGGGGACATGGGTGTAGCTTTCCTCTGGACTCTGTAATGCCTAGAGAAGTGACAGGTCAGATAGGAAGCTCCCTGCCTGACAGCTTTGGCTGGGTCTCTCTTCCCTTTCTCTTAGAGACAGTAGATCCAAAAGACATCAACTGGAGTGAAAAATAAAGCATTGGCGAGGGGGTGGGGGAGGATTTTAAAAACCTAGGCTAGGATAAAGTCCCACTACAAAGCTTAGATTAAATTGTGGTTCAGTTCTAGCTTTGTCACAGACTTCCTACACGGCTTTAGGTAATCATTCAAACCCCATTTATTAAGGGGCCCAACTACTTCTAAACACCTGACCATCAACTTCTCTGTCTCTCAGCTGCCTGTAAGTGAAATACAGGTAGTACCATTTCTTTTGCTCTCATAGTTGTCATTCATTTAGGATAGCCCTATAACTATACTCAGGAAGCTATCTACACTCAGGAAGCACCTAGCACAAGTAGCTCTTGAGGAGCTTCGCTGTTAGTGGAACAGAAATACTGCATCAGGCAGTTCAAGAAGGAGCTTTACTATATACATGCTTATATATATATAATGCTTTATATATATATATGCTAATTAAACAGTCTAATCCGGGGTAAAAATGCACATAGGAATTCATCTGTCCCAAGCTGTATGATTCCAAAGCTGGAATGAAAGGGGAAAATATGCCTTTGTTAAGAACATACACCCTCTGAAGAGCGATGTCCTTGATATACTGGGAAGTACACAGCAACCCAGTAAAGCACAAACTTCGTGACACAGTGGTGTAGGACCCAGACGTTTGGAGGAAGAAATGGGTTAACAGTAATTCGCTGAAACACCTGCAACAGTCCCTGAGTATCTGCTAAGATTACCAGCAGTTAGAAACCTAAGAATTGTGAATACTGGAGTAATTTGATTCAGAGTACCACTTTCATGGTAAAAGTGCCATCTATTATCATAGCACTATATGGGTTTGTTTTCAGAACTGGTAGCTTAACTTGAAGAAAGAAGGAAAAATCACTGTTCATCACAGGAGTGCCCTCTGTGAAGTTCTTAATGATGGCAAGGGCAGAAAAGTAAGAGCAGAGCAGGCTCTTTATAAGAAATTGCAGGAAAAACAAAACAAAACAAAAGTAAAGGTGCTTCATAAAATACATAGGGAGAATAGGGGTCAAAGTGATCCCTAATCCTGCTGTGAGTTTTCTTAAATTTTAATACAAGCAATCCGACTTCATTCATGATCTGTATCTACAAAAAATCATCCATGGAAGATGAACAAGCAGACACTTCTCTGTAATGCCAATTTATATCTATACTCTTAATACTATCAATCCCTCAAAATAATGATATCACACCTGCACCTGTGAAAAACTAGTTTAGACATTACAGTAATTTTGCAACATTTACACCATTTAACAAAACCCAAAAAATAACCCTGGCAGAAACAGTCACCAACAGTCACCAGCCTGTATCGCTCCAAATGCCACTTCATTTTCTTTCTACGTCTCTCACCTTTCCTTTGTGTGTGTGTATTTTCTACAGGCTTGTTGCTCCCTTGCTGGCATTTGCAATGGCTGCCTCAAGTTAGATGTCTGCTGTCTCACAGATCTCACCAAGAAAAGGGATTTTATCTGCTGACACATTTGAACCATCTGTGGGAAAAGCAGCAGCACTTTAGCATCACGGACAAAGAAGTCACAATTCTGTCCCTGTGATGACTTCCAGGAGTCTTCAGTCATAAAAATCAGAATAAAAGCAATTTCAGCTTTGTTATTCCCTTTGAGAGAGAACATAACTTCAGTGGAACCAGTGACTTCATGCAATTTCATGGGAACAGTGAACATAGAAAGATGTCTATAGAAAACTGAGCTAAAGCTGAATATATTAATTTACATAAAAAGAGGCACAGGATTCATTGTAGCTCCCCCCTAGAAATAAAGCCTTTATCAGCATCAGCAAAGAGAAAGAAACCGATTGCTATATACCTGCCTAGTAGAAAGGAAAACACTTTGACTAACTCCACCAGCAACCTAAAAGGCCTAATGACACCAAATAAATATTTATCAACATAGTCAAAGGGCATGTCCTTGTCCACAGGTTAATTGTGCAAGCTTGTATACTGTGAACATAAAACTTGGAGCCCATGGAGCTCCAATTAACTCTGTTTGGTCTGGGATTTACCTGTCAGTCTAGCAATGTGATGTGCCGTCTTTGCATTAAGTGAATGCAAGCTCCTCTGTGAAACTTACAGCCAAGCTCTTGAGATTAATTTTCATGCATACTTCTCTAAATTAGAGATAGGCATTGACCAGAGGTCTCACACCATCTGGCTCTCTTACCCCAGGATCTTCAGGGAAAGCAATGAAGTGCAATGCATTTCTTTTGTTCATTGTCTTTTGAGTAACATAGCGAGGCCACCTCCAATTTTGGAGTAGAGTGGAAATAAAGTTGTCACCTCTCTGCATACTTCTCTCTGCAAAAAGTTAATATCAAATGCTAGCAGAGCTCACCAGCGTTTATAGCACTGAGCATTCATTGGTATGCCCAAGTTTACTTAGACAGGCTCAGCCTACAAGTCTTAGATTGCAGGCAAGCAATTCAGAAAAAACAGGCAAAATAAAGAAGTTCAAGTCAAATATGGGGCAAAATGGCTACTACACACATCTTTTTGTGAGGAGCCTGGCTCCATGTTTGTGCCTAGTTAAGTGAAGACAGAACAAGAAAAACACACTGAAAAGGAAGGTGAAAAAAGCAGTAACGCAATTTGGGTGACTTCCCCAGGAATGCCTACAGGAAACCCAAGAAAGGAGTGAAGAGAAAAGCAAAACATGGGAAGAGTAAAGATTCGAGAGTTGGAACACAAACAAGTAAAACAAATTTTCAGGACCACATCTACAACATTAATGTTTGCTGTAATAAACAGGGCATTCCAATCAAAGGTCTGCACCTTGCAGAAGGCACTTTGAAACACGTCACAAAACAATGATTTCTGGTGCAGGAAGCTTTTTCTTTTTCAGTCCCAGAACAGCACAATGGGATTTGCTGTATTAACCTTCGAAACAGAGGGTGGATTCACTCAAAAAGGAGTGAATTCAAGAATACCACAGCAAATCTGCTGCTTCGCTGTGACAGCCAGGAAGGACAGACTCAAAGAAATCAAAATGTTCCGTCTCTTCTGTATGGTCAGCAGGGAACCAGATCACAAAAGTATCAGGATACTGCACTCAGAGAGAAAAAGCCTAGCTAGGTAAAGAGATGGGAATGTATGAATGTAAAATTTTATGGAAGAGAATATTTACTTACAGCATTCAGAGAATCAACATCTTTTCATATACAGGCAGAGGAAGGTTTGAATATGAGGTGCAAAGGGGATAAAACCACTTACCTAGAAGGTCTGAGTTATTTTACAGGCATCTTGAATAACCAAAGAGGCAAACATACTCAACTCACATTTTAGTGGGACAGAAGAAATCTCACTATCACACAGTAAGTGCTTAAATCATACAAACACTGTGCTTTGACAGATCTCTAACAGGAGTTGAGCACTTCTTGGGACTTCCTTGGGGTACGTTAATTTACATACTTACAATCTATAACAATTAAACTTACCAATGATATCTTGACAAGATACCTGCTTCCTCCTTTAAGTAGGAGGAAGATACCTGCTTTCTTCCTTGTCATTTTAACCAATAGGCATTGTAGAGCAGGATTTTGAACACTTCTGCTCTTATATCACATTTTGAAAGAAAGCAACTTTCTGTGGGAGAACCCCAGAAAATAACCACTAGAGCACTAAACTATATCGATAGCACATCTGTTTTGACAGTATGCACTGCCACATGGTATACTGCAGACTAAACTGTTCAGCTGGAAGAGGCTTTCACATCTGCTAAAGGACCTTTGCACATGTTCACATGAATTCAGATTTCACATTCCAATTTTTTTTCTGAAATTGTACCTCTGCAAAAAGATCCAAAATCTTAGGAACAAGCACGGCTGCGGTAGAATATAGCAAGTTAAGAGTCAAGATACACTTTTCTTTTTTACTCTCAGTAGATGAAATCAGCAGGAAATCAGAGGGAAAAACTATGCTGGAAGTTTAAAAGGAGGGCATTATAGACCAGAAATGACAAAACAGGAGATAGAGAGGTAAGCAGGAGGAATCCAGAAACCAAGAAGAAAAATTTATTGGTCCCACTGATGAAATGTTAAACCTGAACTCAAAACCTCTTCTGTTTTTATCTGAGCTCTTTGTGCTATGTCCTTCCATAACCTTCAGCATATAACTTCACCACACTGTATCTAAAATCTAGACACATTTCATAGGGACCACAATACTTCCCTGACTACACAACAGCCATATTGTCAGGATAATGACAATAATGTTTAGATGTGTGTAGACAATCAGAAGAACTCACTCCTAAAACACAGCCACTGGCAGAATACTAAAACCCAAGAGTGACACTAACCAAAAAGTAATGCAGAAGACACACAAAAAAATCTGTTACAGGAAACGAGAACTTGCATTGTTAAATCAACCAATCTGTATCTTTGAAAATATATTTCTTTAAGGAATGTCCATCTTTTCTAAACTATATTAATTAGCCACCTAAACCCAATGCTTTTCTATTTAAGAGAATGTTTTTTTGCTTCTTTTGTAAGACTAAAAAGCTTTTTAGCTTTTGGTAAGAAAGGTCCAGTTTTCATGTGCAATGGGTCATGAATTTAACTCTCTAGAAGTCTTAGTACACAATGAATTTAATCTCTACTAACCATGAAAAATTAAAACTGGACTGTCTTGTTACCTTTTCATTTTACACAATCACAAAAAAAATGAAGTACAAACATACACAATGCATTCTAACCCATTGCACATCATCAGCCTAAAGCATATGGAAAGAGAATGGGGAAACCACCAGCACTGGCCTTGTCTTGTTAATAGGTTTAAAGAAGGTTGGCCAAGAGTATTCCAGATGGCTGGGTTTTATCTTAACTGTTCACAGGGTCAAATGGTCTGTTGCTGTGAGTGATGCCCCACATTAGTAAATGTTAGTCTTTCTCATCATATAAATCATAAGTTATCTATCTTCCTGACGCTATCAGTCCTCTCAAGATGCCTCAACCATGACAAGAAATAATGAGAGGTTAATTAAACTGTTCACCTATTCTGCAGTACTAGCAATAGAGAGGGAAAGATGATCCTTCATACAGAATGCTGTCACTACACCATACCTTGGAGAACAAGGGCTGTGAATTAGCCCACGTACAGAATTTGAAGAAATTGCATTTTATATTATTTTATAAGGAGAATTTAGCCTGTTGTTATAGCTCATGCATATAATGAACCACCACGTTAAAGGGTATAAATGACATTAATTTTAAGTAAGTTAAAGATAGCCCTTAGGCACCTGATAAGTTTCCAACCCTTGCGATGTTTTACAAGAGCAAACATATGCTACAGCTGGCAGGGACACAAGCAAACAACAAAGCAAAGCTACTTGGATATATCAAATAATCTAAAAATCACATACACCAATACTGGCTGAGACTGGAAAGAACTGATTTCTGTTCCTTTAAAGGAAGTACACTTAAAAAAAACAGAGTCATCTTGGCCATGCAGTATCATTACTAGCACAAATGGGCTTATGTGTGCAACAGAAGCAAAGGAGTAAACACTTTGTGTAGCAGAAGCAAAAACATACAGCCTATAGCATATGGAAGAGCTTACTTTGAAATAGTCTGGTCTCATGGAACAAATGCTCCTGGTTTATTTTCATTTGAAGAAAACCTAGTCCATGTACTGTGAGAGTGCTCCATGACAGAGAGCAAACTGCACTTCTGCACAAGAGGAGGCAATCAAGATATTCCCTTCATAAGCACTATTGTGGTTTAACCCCAGCCAGCAACTAAGTACAAGACAGCCACTCTCTCGCTCCCCTCCCTGGTGGGATGGAGAGGAGAATTAGAAAAAGGTAAAACATGCAGGTTGAGATAAGAACAGTTTAATAACTGAAATAAAGAAAAATATAATAATAACAATAATAATAGGAAAAAGAGGAATAAAACCCAATAAACACAAGTGATGCACAATACAATTGCCCACCACCTGCTGACCAATGTCCAGCCTGATCCGAGTAGCAATCGGTGGCTCCTGGCCACTAACTCCACCCAGTTTATACACTGGGCATAGAATCATAGAATAATTAGGGTTGGAAAGGACCTTAAGATCATCTAGTTCCAAGCCCCTTGCCATGGGCAGGGACACCTCATACTAAACCGTGTCATCCAAGGCTGGCCTTGAACACTGCCAGGGATGGAGCATCCACAACTTTCCTGGGCAACCCATTCCAGTGCCTCACCACTCTCACAGTAAAGAATTTCTTCCTTATAGCCAATCTAAACTTCCCCTGTTTAAGTTTGAACCCGTTACCCCTTGTCCTATCACTACAGTCCCTAATGAAGAGTTCCTCCCCAGCATCTTTATAGGTAAGATGACCTTGCCAAACAAGTACTTAGCATGAGCCAAAGACACATTGTTTTAATGACAGTTCTGACAAATCCACCACAAAGTTTGCTTTTAAGTTGTTTTTAACTTCTCTGTCTGGTCAGGTTTGCCACACAAAGTACTGAGTGTTCAAGTAATAATTAGATCACTAAAGCAAGCAAGGAGGAGGAAGTCTGTTGTCTTTGAAATGACGCAGAGAAGAACCCAAGCATAGCCAAAAACCACACATATGAGATGGGACAAAGCCTCTAGATAAAGAAATGAGAGGGGGAAAAAGTGGAGGCTGGAAGCAGAAGGTTAATAAGATACATCAATAAACCTGCCAAGCATTATGATTGATCCCAGGAACCCAATATATATATGAAAGCAATTAAAATACATGGATTATATACAGTGATAAAAAGCAAGATTGACTAGGAAAAAAGGTGGTGTTTTGTTTGTTTTTTTTTTCCTGTGGAGGACTCAGAATGAGAAAATGGTCTGATTTGACAAAAGAGAATGGAAATGGTGTGCTGTTCCCTACCTAGGGTTGAAACTGGGGGAAGAACTGAGCCTGACTTAGGTACACTGGAAGTGATTTAGTCTGGAAGAACAGTAAATACAGAGGCATGTTTTAAGAATAGTTGTGGCCGTTCTCATTTCTTGACCCTGTCCATTTTTACATTGGTTGTCCGTTCTGGCCCACAAGGATGCCGATGACACATATGCATCCCAAACTAATCAGAAAGCCTATAATTTTTAAGTAATTTTTGCTGTTCCAAGGCAGGGGTGTGGAAACACCCACAGGCTTGGATCATCATGCCTGGTTTAGAGTGTGATTGTGTAGGGGCCGTCTCAGAGACTACAGCCTACAGCTCTTGGTTGGCAGCCCTGAGGCAGAGGGAATGCCTGTGCTGTCAGATGTGAGCTGCTTACTCTTTGCTGAAATACCTTTTCTTTTTCAAAACCTCTCCCTGCCTCCCTCTCAACTTCTGTAATCATGTAATTTCAAGACAAGAGGGCATGCTTATGGTGTCTTTGGGTTTGAGGTTTTCTTTTGCCCTCTGGGAATTTTCCATAGCTTATTTACTCTGGTGAAGGTTTGGTCATGAACCACATTGAAAACTGAAATGTCTTGTTCCTTGAAACCTGTTAATTTTATAAACCACAAACAAAATATGGTGAGGCAGCTGCATTGAGAGTTTTCCCATATGACCCAGTACTAACCTTAGCCCATCCCAGCCAGGCTAGCTCCAAGGGATGGCTCACCCTGCCACAGCTGCACTTGAGACAGCTAATGATCAGAAACTACCAGTTGGGCAGAAAAGATTGTAGCAGCCACCAGACATTTTTCCTGTGGGGCTTGATGAGTTGACTCGTAATTCTTGAATAATCTTGATTGCCTTGGCTTTTTTTTTTTTTTTCATTATCCTAGTACATGTATGTTAAATTAGTTCTGCAGAAGGTTAGAGCAAAGGCATGTCGTTTTTACTGGCTTTATTCACTGCTTCCCAGCGTGTCTCCACCCCCAAAGATTATACCTTCATTATGCATTTATTTTTGTATGTATTTTCATCTAATCCGGATATGAACTGTCAGTCTTAATAATGTGATACCATGTGGCAGAATTGAGGCATCATTTTATCATCTCTGAGTAGCTGTCATTTTGTTCTAGCTCTTTTTCTGCTTGCCAATTAAAGCCAGTGTTTTGGTACCAGGTTGGAAGAGGAGGAGTGTTAATTTAGCTAGCAACTTTCCCATGATTGAACAAGAGCAGCTCTAGGATTACAGTTTCCTGCAGCTAATGAGTGTATACTAACATGAGTCAACCAGACCTGTGCCTTGATGAATTTTATTGTCTCTCCCTACAATGCCCAGTAAAATGTAAGAACCAAAATGAGCCCTTCTCCAGACATAACCTTCCTTCCTCAAAATCGTAGGTCTTCAGTCTTTTGCCTGCTTTTCTCCAACATCCTTAATCTCCACTTTTAAACTACCTGAAAGGCTTGGGATACATTTTACGTCGGTGTCTGTTTCCTGTTTTCCCACATTTTGTTTTGTTCAAGGTTGCTTTTGCTTTTCATACTCCAACTGCACAAAAGAAAGGTCTTACTCTTAAGTCATCATGACTGCATGAGAACAGCTGTGTATTTTTTGTTTTCTTTTGGTTTGTTTTTTCCCTGGAGAACATAGAAAATACCCTACTGTGTTAAATGCCCCCTCTAGTCTAGCTTAGTACTGTTTCTATTATTTGATGGTGAGTAATACTTCAAATATGATACAGTTGCTCCAGTGTTATACCCTTCTCAATCAGCAATTTGGGTTTTCCTTAGCTGGAGGAGGCTTCTGGACCATTAAGCTTTAATAGCTGTCTACAGACCTACACTCCATGAGCTCGTGTAGTCCTGGTTTAAATCCATGTATCTTTTTGGCCTCCACAACATCCCATGGCAGTAAGTTTTCCAACTTCATTAGGCACTGGGTGGAAGAAGTACTTCCTTTTGTTTATTTTAAACCTGCTCTCTGGTGATTTCATTATGTGCTGCTTAATTATCATTTTGTGATACCATCCATGACTTTGTAAGCTGTTCATGGATGGATAACTTCTGTTTCCAAGATGGAGTGAACAAACCTGAGAGAGCCATGAGAGGTTAGAAGTCATCATGTTATTCTTCTCCATGTGTTTGGTAGAGCACGTACAAATCAAGCACCCAACAACTTACATTGCTGTGTTCTCTCTGGTCAGCTAATGATACTGTTTGTCTTTGCTGACAGCCTCTTGCTGATAGTCAATGTGTTAATGACGGAGGATTATCCACCAAAACCATAAAAATTTGTGGCAATATTAGAATAGATCCTATCATTGTATGTGTGTATAATTAGGGTATGCGTGTGTCCTGGGTTCAGCAGTAGCAGTCATTTTTTCTCTTTCTTAGTAGCTGGTGCAGTGCTGTGTTTTTGACTTTC
>JANHGB010032418.1:42942-67410 GCA_026283785.1 Coracopsis vasa | reverse complement strand
GGTTTTGGGGTTTGGGTTGGGGTTAGGGTTAGGGTTAGGGTTTAGGGTTATTTTTATAGGAATACATTAATCTATTCCCTTTCTGTATGGGAAGAAAAAAATGTAGCTAAAGGTGCAAATTAGGTGTGTAGAGAGTCCTAAATCATGAAATCGTGTAAAACTCTGTGTAGTCTACTAGATGTATGAGTTACTGCCTTCTCAGCCGGCACCTCCTCAAAGAATATGTGTAAGTGATTACAAGCAGTCCCTTGATATCTTGATTGAAACATCCATATTCTGCTGCTTTTTCAACAGCATTTTGCACCCAAAAAATCATGCTGCCCTTCACAAATCTCAAGAATTAACACAATAATCCAGTCTCTGACAGTGTTCAAGGCCAGGTTGAATGTGGCTTGGAGCAACCTGGTTTAGTGGAAAGTGTCCCTGCCCGTGTCAGGGAGTTGGAACTGGATGAACTTTAAGGTTCCTTCCAACCCAAGCCAGTCTGGAATTCTGTGATACTGGAATCCAGTAATACCTCACAAAAAAGGGTGGAAAACATTTCTCAAGTTCTCCCTGACAGACATGGGGGAGCATGGCACCAAACGTAATGTTTTGATGGAAACAAAGGTATTTTTTAATTTGAATGTAAAATTGGCTTGTCTGATTTTCATGTTTGTCTTTCCTCCTTCTCTTGTTAGATTAATTTTCAATGGAAAAATGTATCAGTTTTCCTTAATAAAGAGGCTTTTGAGCTTTGCCTCATGCTTGGGCAGCAGGCCTCTGAGGAACGTCAGGAGATGGAGCAGCAGCATTCTTCTGGCTGCCGGTCAGTGGGAAATCAGCAGTGCAGTACAACGCTTGACTTACTACACTCCTGGAATTCCGGCCAGTTAGATTAGATGTGAGACTCGGGGCTGAATCACTGACCACACGTTGCCTTTTTCGCTAGGCTTTAAACTCACAGCCAAATCACTTTGATTATTTGATCTTTGGAGTTGTGTGTTCTCCTATCCAAATTCCTCTTAGTTTCAGGTTCAAATGTCAGTATGAACTCAACCCTGGTGTCTGTCCATGCTTTTCTGTCCTGTTTGCCAGCTTCAGCCCTTTTTACACAAGGTGATTCAATCTATTAAATAAATTCAATTTATTTGAAAAATGCTGTTATTTAAATAAAGGCCAAATGAAGCCACCTTGTATAATTAAACCATTTTACACATGTGGAACACACCAGCTGCATTAGAGAGAAACCATCATTTTAAATGTAAAACATACTCTCCCTCATCACAGAAATGTATTCTGCCTCTTTTTTTTCCTTTCCTCCCCCCAGTTTTTTTTAAAGAGAGATGCCATTCCTTTCTCCATCTGAGTTAAATACCACAGTATCCTTTTCAGCAGGCTTCTAAGCTAAATCTAATCAAGCTGTGTCACAGCTCTGTTAGGCAGGTTGCTCTTTCTTTGGCCTGGAATAATTGTAAGAATGCTGGCACTTGTGCCTGGGCCATGAGAACGTGACCTGAGTTGATATTTAATCTACTTCAGTGCTAGGCTGCACTAGGACTGAGGCCTAAGCCAGGCCTCGGGAGCAGTGTGTTAGCCATCAGCAGCACTCATTTTACCTTGAAATGGATTCCATTTGATGTATCATTACACCGCTCCAAGAGAATGCTTTAATGAGACAGATACATGCGCTGGAAAGGATTAAGTTGTTGTCCTTTAAACTCCCTTTTTTTTTTTTTTTTTTTCATCCTTGCTGGCCTAATATCTAAAAGGGGCTAGGAAGTACCTAGGAAAGGCAAAAAGGTTACAGAGCCAGCCAAAACCAGCTAGAACTGAAGTTCCCTTGTCTTTGGATCTGCAAGTTCTTGGTAGCAATTGCAAAACTCTGGCCTTCTCTTCTCCTTTGCAAACTAGAATCAAGCACTGAAACTATAGCTCCATTTTCACCTCTTGTCAGGGGAAGTTGCTACTATGAGGGTATTTTGGAGTTGCTTCACATATTTGTTACTTTGAAGCAGCCCTCCCTGGACACAAACAAAACATTCATCATTACTTGGGATGTGGGAGAGGGAAGTTTTCATTCCTCTTCTCACAGGCATATATAAACTCCAGGAGCCCTCAGGAAAGAGGGAATTCCTTTCAGATCTAGGGGTTCCTGCTGAGCAATCCCAAGTCACAATGTATTTCAGTAGTTTGGTTAACACTTTCTTGCAGGTTTTGGGGAGAGCTTGTGACATAGGAAGTGGAAGAGAAAAACTGGATGTCAATTAGAAGCTTTTCCAGAGAGAAGCATATATTGCTATTTTCTTGAGTCACAAGAAGGTCTTGAATGATTTGCTGAGGCCGGGGTGTTTGAAAATTCCCTAGACTCAGGTCACACACATGAGCAACTGTTTGAACTTTGCCAAAGGTGGGGGACACCATACGATTGGCAAAGGAGGCCGAGGCAACACTGAGTTTGCACAAAAGGAAGGTGATTTCAATGACCATTTATCTCTGACAGTGAGATGTACCCATGTGGACACGAGCTGCTGCACTGGACACGAGCGGTTTCCAGCGCTTCACTTTTTTGTTGCAGGGGCTGTCCCCTGCTGTAGAAGAACATTTCAGGCCAAGAGGCAGCACCTCTCTACCTCAGTGTGCAGCCTAAGGGATGTGAACAGTGGGAGAATGGATCTTTGTTGTGGAGTGAAGCTGTGAGACACTAATCAGGTGTGTTACTGATTAACTCAGCCTCCTCTGGAATGTCAATGACTTCTTTTCTTCCAGGCTACAGTCATAGGGGATGAAGTGTTTGTCCCTTTCACATGTACTCCCCCAAGTCTAATTTCCACTTACATTATTAGCAGAGGCCAGCACCTGCTTTTAAGTCATTCTAGCTCCTGAGACGCTGGATGCCTTTTACATTTTACAGTACATGAGTCTTCATAAAAACAAAGTACTGTTTCAAAATATGATGTTAGCTGAAATATTTTTCCCTCTTACTGTAATAAATCATTCTGTGGTCTTGAGAACAATCTCCTCAAACCTTTCACATCAGGCTAAGGCTAATTCTAACCTTTGAAGCCAGCTAACAAAGTAGCCTTCTAAATTTGTGTTTGTATTCCATGAAAGATCCTGGATGCATTAATAAAGGTAATGCCTAAAGTCTTTTTATATGCTTTTTTGTGTACAAAACCATTGGAGAGAAATGAAAAACTTTCTGTAGAACAGGCAAGAGCACTCATGGTTGTCCATTACCCCCAGTTTCTTCTCACTGTTTATTTTGGCTATGAACCCTCCTAGGACTAGAAAGTCCATTCCTGGCTGGGAATGTTTTCTCATAAGTAGGACAACAATGTCAGACTGACCTAAAGGAGGTTGTTCTCTCTTGTATTTCCCTGGATTATTTTTCTTTTCCCCTCATATGTGACTTGTTCCAAATGAAGTGATGCCATCAGACATGATCTTCTGCTACTGTCAAGCAACATCTTGCACATTGCTGTGTTAGTGGACAATCTGATTTTGTTGAAGTTCAGCTTCAAGCAGTCTCTGTTCTCTGTACTTCATCTGACATCTGCTGACTACTGGGAAAGTGTTTATTGATCTTATTTGCAGCAAGGATTTTTTCCTGGAGTATTCTGATATCCCAGATTTTTGAATAGGTGACCAGCCCACCTTTGCTACATCTCTGCCATTATTGCCTCCTTGCCTGACATAACCATGATCCATTTTTCCTAAATCTTGTATTAAAAATCCACTGTAAAACTGGTATTTCTCATTGAAATCAAAAGGTTTGGGTCAAATTTTCAAGGGCATAAACAAGCCAGAGAGCAGAATATTTGCAAGACAGAACATTCCTGAAGCCAGTTATGGTTACAAAAGCAAACAAACTCTCCCCCAAATGCTAGGCAAATGCTCACCTTCCTGACCTTTGTCAGACGGCCAGGTCTTTCCCACTGATTTCTAAAAGACAGACGAGGAGTCCAGGACCAGAGGCTTCTGCTGCCTCAGTTTTTTCTTACGTCTTGTACCTAATCTTAGGCAAGATACCTCTTCCTCACTTTCAGATAAATAGCTAGGGGAACATCTATTCTCTACTTACGTGGCATCCATGGCCAAATCAAAGTCACTCGTTTATTATTTACATTTATTTCATGCATTGATTACAAACAGGAAACTTGGATTTGTCCTGTTAGCTGCTAGTATGAGGCATTAATTAATAATTTTCTAACTAATGGCTGCTATGTAGAAATGTTGTGGTATTCTACTGGAATATGACAGTGCGGTTTATCTGGTGGCTATTGAAGCTGGCAAACATGGTGGTGGAATGATTCCCTCTTCAGAATTGTTTGCTGGATTCCCCTTGTTAGCCCTTTTGTAGAAAAGTAGATCAGGGAAACATGAGTTAATCACACAAAGTGCCAAAATAACACCATCTGCTTGGCAGCAGCTGAGACTTCAGGTGACTTCATTGCTAAATCACCTACACAGCTAGAGAAGTGTAAGAAGAGCAACAATGAAAAGCAAAGCTAAGGAAAGCCAGGAGAAATGGAAAGCTGAGTGCGCAGAGGAAGGAAAGGCTGGGATCTGTGTGGTCATTCTACAAAGCGGTCAGCAAAATGAAAAGAAACAAAGGATATTATGGAAGTTCTTACTGATTATCTTCACTCAGGTCAGGAGCAAACTCTGACATAGGCACTGCTGGGGGTTTCCCTCACTACACTGCAATTATATATTTGGAGATAAGGGAATCCTAGACTTAGGAATTCATCTGCCTTTAAATATATGAGATATGGCTGTAAAACCATTTCATCCAACAAAGCTGAAAGAAAATGTGCTTTTTCAAACTTTAGTTTTCTCCCGAATCACAAAATGCTCCTATTGTCAGCAAAAATGGAACTGAAGCAGTTGCCTTCTATGGAGTTTGGGCACTTTGATTTTGTTATGCTGTGAAATAGTACTTCAGCATAAATATTCATAGCCTTATGCTTAACTTTAAACAGCTGCTTAAGCTGCTTGAGTTCACAGAACTAGTCTTCATATGTTTCAAAGAAATGACCAGACACATGCACAGAGCAAAAGCAGAGTTTTCAGAAAGATTCAGAAAGGGGAAAAACCCCAAACCCAAACAAAAAACCCTTTCTGAGGCATTTTTAAGAAGTCAAAAGCGTATCTTCACAGCTTTTGATATTAGATGCTAAATGCAACAGTTAGATTTAGGGGAAACAGAAGGGTTTCCTTTGCTTTACACAGTACTGTCTCTTGACCTGCGTTTGATTTTACAGTTACAGTTGCAGAGTGAATACTAATGAACTGAAAAACTCCTGAAGCCATATGAGGAAAATCTGCATGGGAACTCACCCTGTAGCATTCACTGAAAGAGGAAATGCAGATCAATGGGCTGAATACAGTGCACGATAGTATGAATCTGCATTTCCTGCAGTGCTTAGAGCTGTCATCCAGGCTTTAAGAGCACATCTTGCTGACACTTAAATCATCATTTGTTATTTTATATAAATACAATAACCCTTTTTTTCTGGAAAAAATATCAAGCTTTCACTGTACAGTTCAGAGCTGCTCAATAATACTAATAATAATTTTCTTGCTAGAAATGGAAATAGCTGGCTAGTATTTAGAACTTGGGCCCAGTGTTCTAAGCAGTTCTAGTAAATAGAGCCTATCAGAGATTCACTGAATTAGTAGCCACTGGATTTAAAAGCAATTAAAATAATTTCAAGCATTTTCTCTCTTGATGACTATGCATGAATTTCAACTTCAAGTTTGCAACACAGTTCATTAGTGCCTGGTAATGTTAATGGACGATGATACTATCCCTGTCTTGTCCTAGTATCAAGCTTATACACAGTGGAAAAATTTGCCTTTGAAACCTTTCTTCTATTTCTCTTTCCCTCTCTCTTTTGTTGTTATCTTCTTTGCTCTTTCTCACCATGATGCAGTTGTAAATATTTACTATGGTTGGATAACCAATGAGTTTCTTAATGTGGAAATACTCTTTTTTTTAGTTGCAAATGCTCCTTTTATCATGCACAATATTGTTGCCTTTTTTATTGTTACAGAGTCATTGCAATTAAAGAAGCAAAAGGCTTCTGAGGTCATCTAGGCACATTCATGCCAGTGCAGGAATGTTCTCTGCAGAATGCTTGATCACTATCTAGTTGTGAAAGGTCCATGGGATGGAATGTCTTTGGGTTGCTATTCTTCCCCAGTTCTTCCCTATTATGTATCTAGATTCTTAGAAAATTCTTTCCTACTGCATCCAGCTTAAAAAGCCTTTTCTGCTTTTTCTTTCCTCTCATCATTTATCATGGCCATACCTTCCTTGTAAGCACCTGCAAACTCTGCCTCCTGAACAAACACGGCTGAGTCCACAAGAAGTCTTGGCTGAAATCACCTGAGTCTGGAAGACTCACACTAAGAATACAGAGCCCTTCTGTGAAAGGAAGAGCTCACATTCCCTGAAGTCTTTGAGGCACAGCCCGCCCTGGTCAGACAGACTTCTGCTGGGCCCTCCGAGCTCAGTCCAGATGTCCTCTGCAAAACTGAGATTCATATTTAAGCTTAATTGAGGGGAAAATAGTGTGCATGAAAGCAGTTCTGATCCTGAGATGCACACAGTATCCACAACTCCCATTCATTTTACTGGGGTTGTTCAGTTTTGTATTTTTCTTGGCCTGATGGACAAAGGGCCAAAACGAGACAGTGGAGCTATGAATAACTAATGTCATTCTACCAGGTGCTGGGTGCCCTCTTTCACATTTCTGTAATGATCATAGAACCCCAGACTGGTTTGGGTTGGAAGAAACCTCAAAGCTCATCCAGTTCCAACCCCCTGTCATGGGCAGGGACACCTTCCACTAGATCAGGTTGCTCCAAGCCCCATCCAGCCTGGCCTTGAACACTAATTTCAATCTTCCATCTATCAGCTTAAAGCCTTTCAATCTTCCATCTATCAGCTTAAAGTCATTCGCCCTTGTCCTCTTCTCCAAAATCATATCCAGGAGTATGCTGAAGGTATACAAGGAGGGGTAGCTAAGTTCCAGTGGTTCAGTCACTCTCCTAGCCTGTTCCCTTTCCACATTTATATGTAGCCAGAGAACCCTTAAATACTCCTGCTGACATTCTTCTTCATATGCATACACTGAAATGGTTCTATCATATGGAATGCTTTAGAAATTGCTCACATTTAGAAAATCCAAGGAGACAAAAAAATCCCCACTCTTTGCAGGCCTATACACTGAATATGTTAATACTATTCAGAGTTATTTCTGCCCCAGAGATCCTGCAGTCTAAATAAATGAGGTAAGCAAGAAACGAAGGAAAGGAGGCATTATCTTCTATGTTTGGAGATACAGGAGATTGCGGGTGAGAGGCAGAAAAGGAATTAGGAAACCCAAAGGGAAATTTGGGCACCTACATGTAAAATGTGATCATCAGGATTCCAGGCTAACCACTACTAACCTCAGAAGTGCCTAAATTCTAGAGACACTGTGTCTAGAGACAGTTTTTTATTTAAAAATCTTTTTTGACCTAAAATCCTGTACTTCTGCACAGTACAACCACATCACTCCTGGCAGCCCTGAGCAGCTCAAAGCCTGTTTCACAAAACACAAAAAGTTAGAAAAGAGGAGTTTGTCCTCCTTTGCTCTCTAACAGCAGGGATCTCACGTTGTAACATCTAATTCACCAAAGTCAGTAGAGGAGGAGTGGTGACCACTGCTACCATCCAGCTGCAGAAGGGCTTCCCTGCTATGTCACAACTGGTGGTTAAGACGGTTTCAGGAGGGAGTTGCAGTGGGAGCCCCAAACTCCACTTGTAAACAACAGAGAGACTAAACTATGGACTGGAGAAGCAGCTTAAGTTAATGATGGCCCATGACCCAGGCACTCATTAAGTGAAATGGTGAACAGTATTATCAGGGTAGGATGTCAGCTTCTGGTGGTTTTCCATCCCAGTGTACCACTGCTCATACGAGAAACATTCAATGAAGGTGATCCTCTTTTTAATGGGAAAATGGTATTTCCAGTAGCAAAGATGACCAAGATGGGAAGGAGGCAATTAGATCTGTAGAAGGACAAAGAGGTCTGCACTTAAAGCAAGGCAATTTAAAGATGAATGCATGTTTCTCTCCTTCCTTTTCCTGCCAGTAGGAGTGCACAAGCAGAACGCCAAGGAGGCTTGTTACTGCATTTTATTACCTAGCATGCACTCAGAAGGGACACCAAGAATGTCAGCTCTCAGTGGCCAGAAGGGAGCCAGAAGTGTGAGACTGAATGCAAAGGGACTGTTTGGAAGGACTGAGTTAGTGGGAGGTTAAGCAACCAAAGCCACGCAACCCTGGGAAATCCATGACATGGGACATGCAGGGGCCCCATGACCATTGATCTCTGTATAGAGGAGGTCAGGGTTGTTTTTCACTCTGCCTCAGGGGAATCAAGGCTCATGTCCTACCTCCTATGAGAGCTCTCTGGCCAGTGAACAATGCACTGCTTTGGGTGAAGATGCTGTCTATCCATCCTGTCCAAGCTGTGCCACTAAGCAGAAAGGAATTCATGAAACCAGAACAAGAGCACAAGGCTGTTGGAGTGTGCTGCGGGAGTAGGGGAGAAACACACTGGAACTAGAGGAGGGTGATGCGAGTGCTTGTCAGTGTTGCTGCTGTATTTATGTGAATTTAAATCCTCCATGCCCTCTGCAGAGCCATTTTTCTTCTCCCCAGTTGTCTGAAGCTCTATCAGTTTGGCAGGAACAACGTGTGACTATTAATCACTGTCCCATCTCCAGAGATGTTACCACCAGAAGCTTTCATTCTCTAACAAAGTGGAAATCTTCAAAGCTATATTTAAGGAAAACATTTAAACATAGCAAAAAAAAAGGTGGGAGTTAACTGCATGAATGTGGTACTTCTGTAAGCAGTTTATTAGCAAAGATTGCTTTTCTGCAGTAATTTCAGAATTAAAAAGGTTAATTTTCACCTTCAATCTATCAGTGTTAGGCACTCTAAGTTATCTCTACCAGAAGACAGTATTCGCTAAACTGAAGATTGTCTTATGATGAGCTTTCTCATACAGAAATGGCATGTGCAGTTTAATATAATTTCAAAACCTGTTCTTTCTCAAAACTAAAGAATTTGTATCACAGAACTTAAATTTCAGTCCTTAATTTGGTCAAATTCTCAATGTATTCACAGGAATTGGCAGGTTGGATATTGATATCAGTGAGCTACCCATCAAACAGTGTTAGTAAATAATATTTCATGGAATCTAGATGTTGGTAGTCTAAGGCATTAATGTAGCTTTAAAATACTGCATTAGTAGTGACATTTTAGCTGCAGTTGATGGAGTGAACATTTACTTGTGAATTCAGGAAGACACTGTAGGATGCAATCTTACCCACCAGATACCCCTGCAATCTATATCCTTGCTGACCTTCCTAACGCTACATCTGATGTAAGGGCCAGAGTTCCTGTGGAGAGCAGTAAGGGCAAGCCCTTGCTGTAACTGGAAAATTCTAGCGACATATTGCATTTGTATTGAGGTTAATCCTGAAATGTGCAAAGAATGACCCCAGCTCTAACATATTTTCAAATGTAAATATAAATTTCATTATTATGTGTATGCATACATATACATTTATTGCTATTCATACATTATATGTATGAAAGTTAGTGTAAGCCTCATAGCTAAACTACACAGGCTATAACATAAATGCCTGTAAACATGTAAGTGAACACAAACTTGCCACCTGCAGACTAATGCACAGATGTTGCAACATCTCAGAATTACAGAATCCCGGACTGGTTTGGGCTGGAAGGGACCTTAAACTCATCTAGTTCCATCTAGAACTCATCTAGTTCTAAACCCCTAACACGGGCAGGGACACCTCACATTACACCATGTCGCCCATGACCTGTATAACCTGGCCTTGAATGCTGACAGGGATGGAGCATTTACCACTTCTCTGAGCAACCTGTGCCAGGGCCTCACCACCCTCACAGTGAAGAATTTCTTCCTTATCTCTAACTTGAACTTCCCCTGTTTAAATTTAAACCCATCAGCCCTTGTCCTATCACTACAGACCCTTGCGAAGAGTCCTCTCCAGCATCTTTTACTTTTACTTGGGGTGTTTTTACTTTCTTTGCTTTACTTGGTTTGCTGTTTCACCAGGAGATTTACTTCTAAATTTGATGCCCACTGTGCGTGCCTCGCTTGAGAAGTTCTACTCTTCCAAACTGCTTGGCTTTGTGTTATAGTATTCTGTGTAAAACCATCCACTATGGCTCTGCACTTTGAGGGCCCAGCTCCAAAGGGCTTTGCTGAGGAGCACTCACCTGTCCTCCTGGCAGGCCTCTGCCTGGGGGCTGCTGGAGCAGAGAAAGACCTTGCCATGTCTCTCCTTCAACACCCAGCACCACAGCAGCCCATAGCTGCATGGAAGCTCCTGAGCAACCACTGGATCAGGACAAAGGGGTTTTAGTCCATCTGGCAGTGTCAGGTTGGAGGCTCTTGAGCCCCTACTACCTGTGTCAGAACAGTGCTCATGACATGCTTAGGACCTGTTAAATATCTGAAGCCTTCACACATGTATTTCTTGTTGTGTTGCCAGAGTATAGGGCAGACTCTAATCCCTCAGCGGTTTGTAGGTTAGCTAATTCTGGGCAAACTCTCAACAGCAAGGCAAGAGGCAGCCCTTGATCTATTCTAATTTAAATCCTTTCTCTCAAGTATGGCTTTCTTGAAAGTGCTTTTCTGCAAAACATATAAATGTTGTGTTGGGTTTTTTTTCCTCTTATCTTGTTTAGGAAAATGGGAAAGTTTCAACAAAAAAAACCACATAAAACAGCCTGAGGTGAATACATGGAAAATGTTTGGCCAAACAATCGCAGTTTAATGAAGTAAAAAGTGGAAAAGTCTTGGAGAGAAAATTTTAGGTAAGCACGATTGCAATTACTGGTTCCACCTTTGAAGTATTTCTTGACAGCTTTTTTCTCTCACACATTAAAATAAAGGAATTAAGCAAAAGATTTGAATGAACTAAACCCAGCACCTCATTCCAAACTCTGGCTTAGATTTAGTTGTGTGAAATATTTGTCACCAAACATTAGGATTTCACAGTATCTTCTTGCTTTAGGGCATTATTCAGGAGGCTTGTAGGTTTTATCTTTCTTATTGACAGTAAAGTTTACTAGGCTGTGGGGTAGCAAGCAGATTAGGAAAATCCTGAGCTTTTCCACCACAGCTGGACGAGGAAGCAGGGCCTGTGCACTCTGTTCCCAAGACTTCAAACACACTAGATTCTCCCCCCATCATTTTTGAATAATCCATCGGAATCCGACAAACAAAAGACTCTCAGAAGTCAGATGGCATTTAATTTGAGTAGTAGGTAATCAGTGAAAGAGAGTATCCTGGAGAGAAGGTAATTTGTCTTGAGCTGACAATTTGAGATGGATGTGCTGGGGTTATCTGCAGTGTCAGTTCAGACAGAGATGAACTGAACTCCATTTCTCTTAGGGGAAGTCTAAATCAACAGAGACCATGGAGGTAATGAGGTATTTAACAGATTCTCTTTTCTCCTCACTAGAGATCTCACCTCTTTTCTCACAGAGAGCTTGAGAGGAAAAGGAAAAGAAAAAAAGGAAAAACGAAAGGGAAAAGGAAGTAGATGTCAAGGTAAATTTGCTTACTAAATTAACTATTAAAAGCAGTATTAATCTAATCTAATGGTACATTTCCCCCTCAACTGGAGTAGGTGGATGGAGTCAGACAAACCATACCACTCTACTGTCTCCTGGCTCTGTTTCCAAGCTGTGGTTCATCGACCACTGGAAGAGAATGGAGTGCTTGCTGGAGTTCTTGGAGAGATGCTGAGCCTTTCCTTTATAAACTATTACCTTTCAGGCATTGCCTAAAATAAAATTGGCCAAATCTCAGTTTCTCTTTTGGGGTAGAAGCCGTGTTATTTTAACACTAAGTACAGTCCAGATGAATTCTGGTCACTTTGAATGGGATCCAATGCCATCCAATTTGAGTATAAATACATTCTCAGACATTAATGGCAAAAAATGGAATAAAACGCTCATTTTAAGAAATTGAATGCCCAGAGAAAGAAAATCTGGGAGACCAAATTGCTAATGATGTTTCTTTAGAAAATATGTGAAATTCATTTAGAAAAATTGACTGATTTGTGGGTTTTTTTCATTGACTTGTACTGAGTAATGGCCCATACTGGACAGGACAACATTTGAATAATGTGACCCTCTTCTTTGTTTTATAGAGTACAGGTCTAAATCAAGATCAGTACTATCATAACATAAAGTCTCAAAAAGCTTCTAGCTAAAGGTCATGGGTCTAGAAAAAGAAAAAAAAAAAAGGAAAAGAAAAGAAAAGAAGATTTAAACTCTGTTCAGGAAACCACTAAAACATGCTCTTAACTTTAGAACTTTAAAGCCAATAGCACTGAAACATTTGCTTAGTATTATGTACACACTTAAACATCCATCCAGAATACGAGCACTGAATAACAAAAGAAATAAAAGAACATAGGGTGGCAGAAAGGAAGAATATTATTAAACAATGTTCTTTAAACAGCATGGCTTTAATTTCTTCTGTAAAATATGCAAGTATTTCCAAAAATCTGTCATTCATTTTTGCCTGCCTCTTTGCCCCAGCAACGAGATGTGTATGAATATTCCTATTGATAATTGGAGACTCTGTCCTGCAGCAGTCTGTTTTCTTTCAGGAAAGCAGTATTCAGGTTTCAAAGTGGATGAAATATCTGCTCTGAAGAATGCAAATATGTGTTTAGCTCCTTGTTCAGACTCAGATCTTTGCATTTATACTCTAAAATAAAAAGAAGAAACTCATGTTTTCCATATGAGTCACAAATCATTCCGTTTTGCTATGAATCTCAGGAAGTTTTTGTACATTGCAGGCAAACAATTCAAAGCTAGACCTCTCACTTTCAGTGGTAGTTTAAATATGGCCAACACTTTTAAAATCAAAAGTTCTCTTAAGAAATTATTTATTGTTATTAGTGCAACAGTTTGCCATTGCAATGCATTTGAAAACCAATTTTTGCTATCCATCTTCCAAATAAAATACTTTTGGAGCTCTTGTTGTCAACACATGTTGTTGTGGAAGAGGATTTTCTAACCAGAGCTGTATTTGACCTCTTACATTTTTCCCCATCAGAATTCCTAGGATTTCTCACCCTGCTGGGTGGAAAGAGGCACATTCCCCAGCAGACAGGTTTTGTGTGCCAACAGATAAGGAAATTTCTGTTCCTTGGAAAATTGGTCCCAGCACATTAAGATGGAATGGCCAGCCTAGGGCAGAGTTTCCCTGACTGTGGGCTACAATCCCCCCTACGGCCAAAGAGAGTTCAAAGGGAGCTCTGAAGTGTTAGAAACAACAGTGCTGGTCAGCAGCTGCTGCCTTTTTCCTGGCTGGAAGAGTGAGGCTGTGGTTTCACGAGATTAAGTCTTCAGCACCAATTCTGGCTTCTGGAATTCCTTTTCCAGCCTTTCCCTCTTGCTTGTTTCATCTTTCCCTCCTGCAGTGCATGGGCCTCTCAGTTCTCCTGGCCTGTATTGGTTTGTGGCTCTGCTGTGAAACAGATCAGGAATTTGATCCAATTTGGAGGAAGACACACAAAAAAACCTGAGTGTTTCTCTGCCAGGCTATTTGTAAGCTGGAGTTATTCCCTGCTCCAGTTCATCGCACAGATGCATCCATAGCTGTACTGATGTAGCAGAAGGAGTGGTATGTTGCAACCCGTGAGCAACAGATGAGGAGCAGTGCCACTGGAGGGTTGTGCCAGCAAAACCACAGCCACAGGAGGAGCTTTAATTATGGGTGGCAAGAGGTTACTCTCTCTCAGAAATGAGGAATTGCTTTTCAGTGCCTTAATTGCTGGCAGCAGCTCAGTTCCTCCAGAGAAGGGGAGTGAGCATTTATCCCTCAAGCCAAAATTACAGCTGAGCTTTACTCTCCTCCTGCCCTGTGGGGCATGGAATGGCTGCTGAATCAGGGGGCTGCAGGAAAACAGATGTTTCCAAAAGGACCCACCTTCTCCAAATGTTTAGAAACACTGGCTTTGGAATCTCTGGGATTTTTTATCTCTGGGTGCTTATGACAAATCAGTATCTGAAGCAGAAGTTTACTGATCTCAGGAGGACATTGTCCTCAGGATGATGGTCACACTCTTGTGTCACTTACCACTGACTTGAATAACTTTACGTTGGTGTACATAAAGCAAAACTTGGATTCAGGGAAGACACTTCACAATCAGAACCAGCTGATGCTTGTCTTAACAGTTTCAGAAAAAACGGGGTTGATCTGAATTGCCAAGAAGTGGTATAAATAACTTCAAGACACAACGCACTGGCTGAGCTTCATGGAGGGACCTAATGAATACAGCAGAAAGCTGGAGAGCCTAGAATCATGGAATGAGCTAGGTTGGAAAAGACCTTTAAGATCATCATGTCCAACTGTTTCCCAGCACTGCCAAGGCCACCACTAAACCATGTCACTAAGGGCCTCATCTACATGGTTTGTGAACACTTTCAGGGACGGTGACTCCACTACTGCCCTGGGCAGCCTGTTCCAATGCCTGAACACCCTCTCAGTGAAGAAACTGTTCCTACTCCAATCTAAACCTCCCCTGGCCCAGCTTGAGGCCGTTTCCTCTTTTCCTGTCGCTTGTTCCTTGGGAGCAGAGACCAGCCACCTCCTGGCTCCATCCTCCTTTCAGGTAGTTGTAGAGAGTGATAAGGTGCACCCTAAACCTTCTCTTCTCCAGACTAAA
Source organism: Coracopsis vasa (assembly GCA_026283785.1). Classification (NCBI taxonomy): domain Eukaryota; kingdom Metazoa; phylum Chordata; class Aves; order Psittaciformes; family Psittacidae; genus Coracopsis; species Coracopsis vasa. The sequence goes on along the minus strand of JANHGB010032418.1, from coordinate 52,625 downwards.
CCCTCCCAGTTCCCTTAGCTGTTCCTCATCACACTTGTGCTCCAGGTGCTTTGCCAGCTCCATTACCTTTCTCTGGACTTGCTCCAACACCTCAATGTCTCTCTTGTAGTGAATGGGCCCAGAACTGAACACAGGATTTGAGTATAAAGACTGAAGAGAACCACAAAACCATTAGATGTGAACAGTGTGAGTATTAAAGATGAGCTCTTCAAATGCAGGTACCATCTTTTAATGTCCAAATAGCAAAAAAGGGACAGACTACAATGGAGAAAAATAGCTATGTAAAACAGATATGAATATTAAAAATAAAGTTTCATTAATCATCAGTGACTTTTTCAAAGGATGTTGAAGTACACATGGGAATCGGCCCTTTGGACAGGATGGTGATTGTCTGAAGAAGTTTTTCTGCAGTTATTTGTTCCATTCATAACATTTTATGTTTCTGGCTACTAGAACCAAACTTTTCAAGAGCATCTCTGGCCCAGAACTGAACACAGGATTTGAGGTGCAGCCTCACCAGTGCAGAGCATGGTCTTCTCTTTCAGTGCTTTAGGTGTCAGTATCAAAGCCACATAAAAGCGAATGTTACATGGTCCCAGCTCAACTTGCTAAACTATACCTGCCACATATGAAGCTAGCAGACAGATTCATACTCTAGGTGAACTCGACTTCTTTGGAACTCATGGAAAAAAACTTACAGAAATATAGTTTCAGCAGGGGGAAAAAGCAAGTTAGATTTCAGCTGTGACTGTCACTGTTCTATTTCTGCTGATTGAATTGTAGCACATGTTTTAGATCATGGCAGATAGTCAAGTTTCATTTCATTGTAATAGTGAGGGAAATGAGAAGAAAGTTCAGCCCATTAGACAAAGGGCTGCCTTTTCAAAATATCAAAGCTACCTGAGAACTTCTCTGAAATCAGTTGGATTTATTGCGTAAGTGTGCTGAGTTCATGCATTCCTAATACATATATAAATCCCCTTGGAAAATAGCATTTAGCTTCCTACATCATTTATATGCCTTTGACAATTTACCAGGAGTCTGTAAAGGGTTGGGACCAGAGTTGAGAAGTCCACGACACTGAGCATCAGACTGGTTTTAAATTGAGAAGATGTTAAACGAAATCTAAACACCAACTCTACCATCCCCATGAAGCCAGAATAAAGGTAGATAGCCGTCTCCAAGGTAATTTTGCCCTACTGCTTTGTTCAGACTCTGTGCGAGGTCACAATTTACATTTCATGTGGAACCTTTTGTCTGTGGAAGAGCCCTATTTCTGCCATGAGCATAGGTCAGAAACGCCTCACACTGGTTTCATGCCACATTTCTACAAAGTCAAGTTTTCCCTGTGATCTCCACAAGTGTAGATATTCAAGGTTCAGATTTTAATATTGTCCATAAATATATGAAGATAAGAAATTTGCGTAGTTTGAATCCTGATCTGGATTCCAGTTTCTAAAAAAAGAAAAACAACTCACGAATTTACTGTGCTTAAACCCAAGGCTCAAGTTGAAAATCCAGGTTCACAAACCCCACTATTATGTATGATCCTTCTGAACCTGCGAACATTGAGATGGACACACACAACTCAGTAGACGGCCTTTATCCTCCACCATTAATCACTATAAAAACTATTGCTGTTACCAAAACAAGTCAACAACATGAGACACATCACTGAAGTGATGCTGATGTTGGTTTCCTTCTCTTTGAAGAAACTGGTAGATACTTGCTTCCCATAGTATGAATGGTGTGAACTTTTTAAGACCTTCTCCCATAGAGTGACTGTCTAGACTGCCTAGAATAAGGAGGTAGGCTTATAAAATTAATATTTAAAAAAGAATTCATGGATGTTTGGTTTCCTCACATTTTAGAGCTTTTCCATGAATGTGGACCAGCATGGCATGGTTTTTCATAGCAACACTGAGGGACAATAGTTCTCTTTCAACTGTGAATGAAAGCTGAAAGTCTTAGAAAAGCCTGTAGACTTTTCATATTTGCTGTTCTTTTCTACTGACATATTTCCACCTACACATGGAACAGGAATTACCTGTGTTAGCAGCTGGACATGCAGATGGTCCCTGTTGCAAAGAGGTTACAAGCAAAGCTCAAGCTGAAAAGTGGTTTTGTATAAAAAAAAAAAGCTGTTTCAGGCAATCAGTGCAAGGTAAAGTTACAGTTTCTTCTTTACAAGGCTACTGGTGAGCATCATTATCTGAAGAAAGATAACTGAGTGACTTTACAGATATTTCTGGTGAAAACATACAAACAAAAGTGCTTGGTTGCAAGTTTGCCTTATTAGTGAGGGATGCAAGCATCCCTGAAGAACTGGTGGAAGAAGCTGACATCTTGGCAGAGCTCATAGGGATGGAAGTTGAAGGGATAAGGTATCATAAGATTTGAGAGATGGTTGAAGATGCTGCTGAATGTGCAGACATGATGAGAAAAAGGAATGGAGTTGCAAGAGAAAGCACGCAACACTTTTTAAGCAAGTTGAGTTTGCATTTGTAGCTAGGTGATGAGTTTACATTGATAGCTACATTATTCATGAGGTAAACCACAGAAGTGTGCTGTAACTTTTGTTTGGGAGATGCATTTCCACAATATCTCTGTATTTGGATACCAGTCCTTAAAATAAGCAAAGAGGATAGGGAATTTTAAGGAAAGAAAAGAGAGTACAGAAACAAAAAGGGTCACGAAGGTGTGAATTCCAGTGCCAGAAGAGAAAACATCACCAAGTTAAAAAATCAGATACAGTAAGGTGAACGAAGAGGATAAGCAGGAGGCAGGACCAGAGTGATAAAAGATGAAAGTAAGAGAGTCCTTTGGCAGGCGGCTCGTATTGGTGCATGGGAATTGTGCTCTCTGGGGAGATGCGAAACTGTCCTCTGCTCTAAGCAGCCCAGGCAGTGTAGCTGTTCAGAAACAGCATTTGAATTGGTGTGCCTTGTATAGTGATACAGTGAGATCTGCTCTTGCCCACCCAGCTGCCTTTTTAAAAAAAAGAACAAAAAAAGAGACATAGCACAAGAAAAAGAAGCCCTAAGTATGTGACAGCCAGGGTCTTGCTGACAGATATTAGGGCAGTGTGGGACACATTGTTTTCCAAAATTCTTTGCCTCACCTCAGAGAATTATATCTATTTTATGGGTCACAAACAAGGCATTTCTTTTGAATGTAAACCTTGGGCACATTCATCTTTGCCTCCTTTGCACAGCCTGACCAGGAGGTTAGCTGTTAGGGGTTTGAGCTGTTCCAATATATACATACCAGGGATTTAAAATCCCTTCGTGTCCAACTCCTACCGTACTGTATTTCAGTCCACTGCAGGCAAACAATCCCATTGTCTCCCATATGTTTCAAACAACAAACATAAACCAGGTGATTAAACTCCATAAACAAACAGGGCTTTCCCAGCAACAAATCAACACCTCTCCATGTCTGGTATTTGTGGAATTTGATAAGCCACCCACTTTGCTCCCTCCCCATTCTTGTTATGTCTGTCCTCAGCCTTCTTCATCTTTTATCCCCACCCTGTTTCACCCAGTCTCCAAAGGCAGGCATTCATTGTTAATTAACTGCTGAAACAGCGCAAGCAGCTTGGTTCATGGGATGGAGATGGGAATGGAGCTTTAGGTCGGAGTTTAAACTTTTTTGAAAGGCCTAAAAGGCATCATTTCTCACTCACAAGGAGTGAGGGAGGCAGGAAAGAGTAACATATAAGACAGAAGGAGAGTTAGGGAATGTAACTGGAAAACCTCAAGCCAGTAAATTAAGACACATGTCTTAGTTTGAATGATAGGGGGCTTTTTTTGTTGGTTTTTGGTTTGTTTTTTTGTTTTGTTTTGGTTTTTTTTTAATCAAAGATTCTGGTGTTTCTGGTACTTACGTGCTCCCAGATGTATATACTTGCCTTCTATAATATTTCTGGGCCAGATACCAGTCTTGGTCAGAGTGTTATAAATCTGGAATTATTCAGGATTAGGAAAGACTGCCTGCATACAAGAGTTATGCTGGCATAACAAATTAACTGCCTCTTATTGTGCTGGCTTATCAAGAGTACTTAAAATTGCAAGAATGGCCAAAATAAATAAGTTGTTACAAATTACTTCCCATTCACTTTCAGTCAGTATTTGCTAAATATCTTGCACTGGTAGCAGTAGATGAATAAATGACTGTGTTTGTTCCACATACAGAGGTTTCCATTTCACTGTGCTGTCTTATTTTACAGACTGTGTTTTCTGTTATTGACAAAGTGAAGCTGTTAATGCATGTTCTGATTCCATCTCTATCAGTAATAAGCTGAGTTTGGGGTAACTGAAATAGTCCCGTTATTTGGTTATTCCTGCTAAAAATGCCCAATGGCTCAGAGTCTGGCATGACATTCTCCTCACTTATTTTAGATGCAGATTCCAGTAAGAAACATTCTCGAGACTTGAGGATTTGATATTTCTATTCTGATTGTGGAGGTTATAGCTGCATCCACAGTAACAACAGTCGTCCAATATTCCTGTTGTATTCTGCCTAATTAGAATATAGTTTGTAGTTTTCTCCAGAATTTCATGTTGTATTCAGCTTATTTAGGTCTAATATAACACTAAAAACTCTTCCATGGATTATCCTGCAGTGTTGCAAATACTTTTAGTCTGTGTTGATCAGAAGTGAAAGCATTTCATTCTATAAAGACATTAGGAGCTCTACTGTGTCAGATTCAGCAGTTAAATGAAGCAGAAACTTAGTTCAAAGGCCAACTCCTGGAAGCATTTTCCTTTGCAACATTTCAAGAAGCAATACTTCCCTTTTGGGATTGTCCAGGAGAGCATGCATATAAACTAAATGGTATGCCTTCTCAACAATGACAAATATTTCATGTCTAGCAAAAAAAACCAGTGTGTGAATTCAGCAAACCAAAAGGGAGAAAATTATTCAAAGGATTGTTCCTGCACTGCCTGTCATGGGGGAGGGCTGGAGTAGATCTTTAAGGTCTTTTCCAACCTGGTTGATCCTGTGATTCTATGATTCTCTGTAGATGGCTGTTGTGGGGCAGAATCTCTTCCCATAGGGTCATGGCTTCTCCCACACTATATTCCCTTGCTTTTCCTTTTCCTCTTCAGCTTCCTTCTTCTCTTGTATAGGTGTAAAGTATAATACCTGTGAGGACACGGGCACTATTGTAATTGTAACTAATAATTACCAGCACAGCAGGGAAAGGGCAAAGGATTGGGATTCCTGGCTCCTGATCTCTCCGAGTCTTGGGTGTTCTGCAGTTTTTCTTCAGATGTGCTAATAAGGAGTGAGATGCTGAACTTGAAGGACCCAGATTTAAATATTTTGACCCACAAGCACAGATAGAGCAGATAGTTTAAGGGATTTATCTGGGATCTTCTCTCAGGTGAGGAGCGGGCACAGCCACGCTGTACCCTGAAGGTGCCATGTGGTTAAATCTGCCCCTGGCTGCCTCCCAGATTCCCGGCTGCTCCTACTGCGGCTCTTTTCCTGTCTGCGAGGGCGCAGGGCTTATCAGCACCATCTGAAATGTCCTCTGTGTAACCAAGATCTTTGCACCAATCATGGGGGTGGTTTTAATCACTCTGAACAGGAAATAGCATGCTACATTTAAATACTGTATATAATTATCATGGGAAATATAATTAGCAAGCGTAATTAAATGGGCTTGACTGCATATCAGACTGTTTCTCGATTTTTCACTCAATCCAGCTGTTTCTCACAAGCTCTTTACTTTGAATACTGGTGGTCTGTGACAGAACCTCTGCACAGAATGAAGGAAGAATTACTTCTTTAAAAGCTATTCATTTAATCTAACTAGACCAATTTATTTAAATGCAATCACGACTTTTTCCAATACAACCTCCTTTACTTCTTACTTTAGATGCTTCATTTTGGAATGCCTAGATTCATCAAAAAACATTCCAGTTAAAAGGTTTTCTAAAACCCCAAGTATATAAAGTCACTGATGGCATGGACTGGCTGTTTAGTGTGTGCTTGTTTCATGTGTTGTACAACAGAGGCCTGATTCCTGATTGGATTCTCTTAAGTGCTACTAGTATATACAAATGTGGTTCTGGGCAAAATGATCTAGTTGAAGATGTCCCTGCACATTGCAGGGGGGTTGGACTAGATGAGCTTTGAAGGTCCCTTCCAGTAGAAACCATTCTGTGATTCTATGATTCTAAACGAATGATGCTGATAAAACAACATAATTACTAAGCACAATGCTAGGCTATGATGATTCTTTTCCTTCCTGCTCAGAAAGGAGCATTCTGAATTGCTGGAGAAAATTTTCTGTCTTCCCTCCAATAAAGATCATAACATTGCAATAGTGTTACAGTGTTACAAGGATATGTTGAGAAAATAAGCTTAACTATATTTTTATTTGTAAATGGCTCTTCTTCACTTGTCCCAGTGCCTGATCTTTGTATTAAGTCATGTAAGATGACAGTTTGCTGACAGTGAAAGAAGCAAACCCATCCTCTCTCCTTCCTGAGCAGGACACTACGTTCATGCTGAGGTGGGTGCTCACATGACCCCTTAGCAAGCTGATTCAATTCCCTATGCGAGCAAAATCCTAAGCTGCTTCTATTTATCACTTTTTGTTTCCTCCTGGGTTGCCTGAGTGGGCTGAATTAGCTCACAGAGGGATCAGACTAGAACTAGTGTCAGTGACAGGGGCACGAGGCAGGTGGGCCCATGCATTGGCTGGGCTGGGGTACCACCCATTCGCTTTCAGCAGGAGCAGGCGCCTAAGTCAGCCCAGCAGCCTCATCTGACTCTACTTATCACGAGTTATGTGGTGAAGGAAAAGGGTATCTGAAGATTATGGTACGGCATCTCCACAGTCAGGAATTTTTGAGATGTTCCCATACAGTAAAGCTAGTGTGCTTTACTGAATGACACTAATTCTTACAGGGAAAGAAAATCTATGACTGGTCAGTTTTTTCTTGGACTATGCTCACAGCCCTTTTTCTGACGTACACATCTGTGATTTCATTACATAGGCATAAGTAATGGCAGAAAATGCATTTTAAATTTCTCCATTCAAACAGCCACACTGTTAAGTGCTTGCAGCACACGAAAAGTGCCCCATGGCTTACCTGCTGAATCACATCTCTTCCGATGAGTAGAGAATTCTATTTGGTCCACAGATAAGAAGTACTGGTGAAATATTTTGTTCTATAATTGTGTCCAATGAGGAATTCAAGAAAGATCCTCTATTCCTAAGAACATTCAGTGGCCAGGGAAAGTAAATAGTGTAATAAATTATTAGTTCAGGATGTGTAACTGCAAATAAAATGTTGTGCTAACTATAATTGTAAGACATCATCATATTATCATAAACGGTGTATGCATGAGCTATCAGATCATCCAGCTGTATAAATTTGATTTGTATCAGGCCTCAGCACTGCATCACTTTTCTATGAAGTTTGTTAGACACCAGGCTATGCAGTTTATGCTAACAGTATGCTAGTTGTGAAAGGGCAAGCAAGACTTGATCTAAGTTAAATCATAGAATCCCAGACTGGTTTGGGTTGGAAGGCACCTTAAAGCTCATCCATTTCCAACCCCTGCCACAAGCAGAGACCACAAAATGGCGTGGACAGACAGTACCTGATTCAGTGAGAATCCTGCCAGTGAAAACTTACTCTCTCAACAGATGGTTGAACAACTGAGACCATGAGAATGATCTGCATTTTGTGTCACACAGCTGTGACATGTTTGATCTGGTAGTAGCACCTCCAACCCCAGATTTACTACAATGTGAAGCCACAGCCTGGGTATACTGGGGAAGTCTCCAAACCCTCTGTAGCAGGAGCCAACTGTGTCATTTTTACAGGGAAAAAGTGGTTAAAGTAGCGAACAGCTTCTTTGTGCTCACTGAAGGATCCAGAACTCCATTCTTATAAACCATCTTCATCAAACTAACAGGCTGTGCTGCATTCTTTGAACTTTAACAAACACTATACATTTTATTTCTTACTGAATATAATATAAAGAAACTGGAGAACATGTGGCTGATATAATTGCTTAATACCAAAGTGCTTAAAGAAGCCAATTTTGAAGATGATGGAAAAGCAGACATTTAATTTATAGTCATAGTGAAAGGATTTAGCTCTCTTATTTCTTCATGACAAAACCTACAAATCTTTTCTCATGCCAAGTGTAAGGGAAAGATTTTACTCCAACAGAAGCAGTAAATTCAGTACAAAGTTTCTTCTAAATCAGAGATATCAGATAGCTTTTCCAACGTGTGACTGACTTCAGTCAGCGTTTCCTGCAGTCAAGGGACAGAAGCTGGTCACAGCACTTCATAGATAATGAGCTGAAGGGGACATGAGTGATGCCACTTCCAGCCAAAGATGCCTGCCTGACCTGATAACCACAGCAGAGCAAATGGCAGGCGATATAATTAGGGGCCCTCTAATTTGCCTGGTGTCAAAAATGCCAAACCCCAAATTCCATGGTTTCTTCTCTAAGCACACAGTAGAACAAGTCAAAACAGCTATAAATACATTTTCCCTGTATCTGCACATTCCATAAATAGTACAAATATAATTTTACAGCAATAGCTGAGACTTGAATAGCGGGATTATCTGCTTGGATTCAGGTGCTTATATAGTTTAACTTCTACTGTTAGATTCTGGAAAGGACTATGAATATAAATAATTTCTTATTTTTACAACACCACCATGTGTAACAGGGTCCTTACTTCTTCATGGACAGGCTGACATGTGCTAGCAGCAAAAAACCTCGTCCTGCTTCCACTGAAATCAGAGATCATGTGGTCCATGCCTTGGAGGACAGGATTACAGGACTCTCTTTCATATACTTTTAAAGGGACTTCTTTTTTCTGGTAGTTTTTTTTTGTCTTTATTTCTTGAGAAATTAATTCGTTATTATATTGTTTGTGCTACTCCTTTGTAAGTAGTTGTACCAGGTTAGGGCTTTTTGGGTATTCAGAAACCAGAGCAATTAATTCTGCATCAAATTTTGTCATAGAATCATAGAATCATGGAATAGTTTGGGTTAGAAGGGACCTTCAAAGGTCATCTAGTCTAACCCCCCTGCAATGAGCAGGGACATCTGTGTCCTGTGTGATTTCATAAGCATAAGTTGAGTCAGAGACAGTAAATACTGGGTGCCCAAATAGTGAGCATATGCCAGAGTTGCCAGATCTTCCTGAAGAAATAAAGGGGAGACAGTAAGGGCAGAGGGAGCAGCAGATCCTTTATTCCCTTTGGGAAATCTTGTAAATCCCAGTGCTTCTGAGGCTGTGGAGCATCAGCATGTTTCAGTGACCAAAGGGAATCAAAGCAAAGATCTGTCCATTCACTGGCCAGGTGTTGACTCCAAGCTTGTGGAGAAGGGCAGCGGCTGGATGTGCATGAGCTTGTCCATTGTGGCTAGATGTTTGTCCATTGTGGACATTTTATTTTGTATTAGGATGTGATATTGTTAGCTAACTTGATCAGCTTTCATATGTACAACTTGGTGATTACCCTTTGAAGACACCAATCCCATTTCTGTTCACTTTGGTAGGAGCTGGTTAGACTTTCTTCTTGTAGTTTATAACATCCATTTTATCTCTCTTCTGTCAACCCCTAGTTAATGCTAAATTGAAGTTACATAGAAGAGGACAAAATCTGTTGTGTAAGAGAAACTCTGCTTTT
>JANHGB010032418.1:0-42075 GCA_026283785.1 Coracopsis vasa | reverse complement strand
CCTTTAGGCACTGGAGCTGCTCTGAGGTCTCCCCTTCAGGAGCCTTCTCTTCTCCAGGCTGCCCCAGCCCAGCTCTCCCAGCCTGGCTCCAAGCAGGGATGCTCCAGCCCTCGCAGCACCCCCCTGAGCTCCTTTGGGAAGGTTGAACCCCGCTGCGGTGCCGGGGCTCGGGCAGCACCGGATGGATCCCGGCTCCGCGCTGGCTGCAGCGGTTCCCTGCAGGCTCCCGCTTCGCTCTCTGCAGCGCGGGGCTGAGCCCGAGCTGGAGCCGGAGCCAGGGCAGGGACTGCAGCGCATCCTCCTCCTCCTCCTCCTCCTCCCTGTCTTGCAGGCCAGGATCTGAGCTGCTGCTGTGGTGCAGCCGGGAGGACAGCTCCGAACCCACCCAGGTAACGGGAGCTGCATCCCGCAGGGAGCTCGTTGCTGGGTACCCCCATAGTGCGCTTGTCCCCCTGTAACAGCATCAGCACCGCGCTGCCGGCACCCGCAGCGAGCCCCACACCGCGGCCCCCTCCCTGCCGGCCCCACTGCCTGCGTGCTCAGCACCACATCCTTGTGTCCCTGCTGCCCATCCTTGGGCCGGGGGATGCAGCTCCTGCGGCTGCTCCAGGGCATCGCTGCGCCTGGCTTTGGAGAGGCTCATTTACATCTGAAACCCCTTTGTAAGCTCTTTCCTTTGGCTCTGCTGCCTCGGCCCCTCCGCACCGTGAGGCTGCTGCAGCCTTCCAAGGACGAGCCCCTGGTGCCCTTGCTGGCACAGGGATGGGTGCGAGAGCCATAAAGCCAGGTCCCTGCTGGCCCTGAGCGGGCAGCTCCGCTCCCGTGCCTGAGCCTCACGGCCTTGCCGTGGGAAGCAGCGCAGCTGGAGCAGGGATGGGTTTGGAAGTGGCTCCCTTTGATCTCGCTGCAGAGCCTTTGGCTCCAGCGCTGGGTTCTCCTCAGTTCCTCTTCCCATCCCGGAGCTGTTCCCTGTGGAGGTGGGAGGGAGGGAGGGCTGCAGCGTCCCGGGCAGCAGCGAGCCTCAGGCGGGGCTCCCGCGGGGGTTTTCATGGTTATAGGATGCAGAAGACAGGGGTCAGGGCCAGCCGTGATCTGCGGTCCCCGGTATCCCAGCGCACTTCCCTGGCACTGCCGCCGCACGGCGTGCGGCGGCCCTCCCCCAGTAGCCGAGCTGGAGGTGCGGGAAACCACTGGAGGCGAGTTGCAGGGAAGGACGTGCGGGACAGCGCCGGGATACGGCCGGGAATACCACCAGAATACTGCCGGAATACCGCCCGGATACCGCCGGGACAGCGCCGGGCGGGTAGAGAGCCCGCCAGCTGATTGGCGAGTGCCGGCGGGCGGCTCAGCCAATGGGGTGGCGTGTCCATTCATGAAAGCCGGGGCGGCTCCGTGCTCCGATCCCCGCGGCGGCTGGGCGGGGGGCCCCGGGAGCCGCGTTGATCTGTGCGCTGCAGATCAACCTATGCCTTCTGCAGCGGGCGCTGCCATGAAGTCATCTTTCCGTGCTGATTGAAATCATCTGTTTTCAGCTCTCTGACAAATTAATTGAGCTTTCCTCCGACTCAGGGGCCTTCTGACTTCTGAAGCAGATTGTGTCTACATGCCGTCTCCCAGACAAGCACAATTTAATTTGCTAGGCTTTAAATGAACTGTACGTTTCCAGAAAGGCAATGAAAGAGGCACTTGTTCTGGTGATAGCACTTCAGCTTTTACAAATATGGCACAAGGGTTGAAGCTTATAAAATGTGGATTTTCCTGCAACTGATAACCAGATCTAAAATGTGTTAGACCCTGAGATGCACAGCAATGATGATGTTGCAGGCTCTGAGTTGCTTTCTTTCAAATATATTAAAAGAATTCTCCTTAAGTGACTGTGAGAGAGCTGAGCTCTCTCTGTTCTCAGGGATGGGACAGTGCTGAGAATGTGCCTATTTGCTGTGCTGATAAAATACCTCCTGGTTACAGATGTGTTCCAGTTCAATTTCATTTCATAGGGCTAAGCAGGAGTTGCAAAGTTCATCTAGAGTCCAAATTCCCCAACCCCCAAGTCCTGCTCTGCACCCAGGGTTGTGGTTTAGCTTCACGAATGGCATGGCTTGTTCCAGCATTCTCTTCATCTATCCTTGAGGACTTCTAAAACTTAGAATCATAGAATGGTTTGGGTTGGAATGAACCTTAAAACTCATCTGGTTCCAACCCCCTGCCAATGGGCAGGGACACCTTCCACTAGATCCGGTTGCTCCAAGCCCCATCCAACCTGGCCTTGAACACTGCCAGGGAACAACTTTTTTCCTAATATCTAACTTATATAACTTATATCTAATTTATATCCTTATATCTTTCAAACATAATTAAACAAGTTCTGCTTTCAGGTACCCGAATGTTGCTGCCTGTGATTGTCCCCTGGGTAGATCCAGTATTTGACACGTGACTTGATGCAGTAAGAAGGCAGCTGTGCCCAGGCTGAAGACCAGTGAAAGAGCACAGAAGGTGCTGGCTGCCTGCTGTGCTCAGCTCAGTCTGTATGTATACCCTGCATTTTTCAGTTATACCTGTTAATTTTCCTTATTTAGAAAAGCACCAAAGCACATCATTAACTCTGTGGAGTTCTGCCCTTGTTCGCTGGGGTAGATTTAAGCATATTCTCAAATTTAAGTACATGTTTACTTGGTCTGCTGAACACTGACTGAAGGAATCTGCTGATTCGTGGCCTAGCTGAATGTTTCTTCCATTTTTTCACCTCCCTCCTCCATTCTAAAATCCAAATGATTTGTAAACATGAATTAATTTATCTTTGAAAGTCTTTTGAGAAATCAGGGTGTTATTGTTAGTCCTTCATTTACATAAAATGCAAGAGATATCAAAAGAATTTTAGTAGGCTATTAGGAATCAAACCCAAATTCTGTCCCATGCAGCAGGGACAGGACCTCAACCAGCTCTAACTGACTGGGGAACTTTTATCATGGACTTACCCTCAACTGCTTCTACTTCCTTATCCTCTAATTTACAATTGCTACTTTGAAAAGCCAAGCAGAGAGCACTGAGTTAATCAAAAGTCAATCAAAAGTCTGTGTTTCACTGAAGGGTTAGAGAAGAATTAAAACATAGATACTAAAATTGTAATAATAGGTAGCTGAAATTTCAACATAAAACCTCAGACCCAAACACTCCCAAATGCCAGAGAAATATGGAAGTGAATCCAGAGTGAATCCAGACTCACACATTATGGTTTGGCCAGATCACCTTCCCTTTCCCCTCCAGTTCTGGCTGCATCTGAACCTTTCAGTCAAAATCTTCATTGCACTAAAATTTTCAATCATCTGTTGGCAGAGTTGAGCTTTGCAGCTTGCACCTATTTTTAATTAAATTACATTCCCATTCCAAGGACTGTCACTTGGAAGAATTCCTCCTTTGATTTCTAACTACAGAAAAGTCAGCTAAGACTCTCAGCAAAGCTTTAGTGAAGTACCACTAGTGGATGAATTTAGAGCTGTTCAGTGTTACTTCTACACTGCCCAAGATCTGAGTACAATCACAGTTTTTCAACCTGTACCTACCCTCAGGGTTGCTGCTGCTCTCTAGAAAACAGGAAATAATGGCACGAAAACATTGTAGTCGAATGACACGTTTTAAGCTGCTGAGTGGCTTGCAATCTGCTCGCGTGATAATGTTAGTAATGATATTCAGTGCCTTTGCTTAAGCTTTTTTGCGTTTATTCTGCAAGCCTAAAGAGGTCTGTCCAAAACAGAGCCCAAGATTGGAATCTGCAGCTGTTAAAACTTTTTACTATCCGGCCACAATAGTTACTAAGGCTCATTGAAAACTTTCCATGTTGTGAGTGTACTATTAACACTTCAGGCTTGTGAAACAACACGAAAACCAGTTGCTGTTTCAGGCATTTTTGGGAATATCATGGAAAGGGATCTGGACCATCCATTCCCATACAGTATTTCCATTTTATGCAGTGTTATGAAATAAAAGTGCACTGGGTGCATGTAACCCAGCTATGGATTTTCAGACTTTCATTCTATGGTAACAAATACCAGGTAAAGGAGATTTTATGTCTTTTTCAGTCAAAACTCCCGAAATTCTCCTTCCAGACCTTTACAGTCTTACTTGAAGAAGAAGCACAAAGTGTAAAGGAAAGGACATCAAGTTGCTTTGTAGTTCTGGGATAATGATGGAGAATCATTCTTGTGCCCTAGATGAAGGTTGCTGCTGAGTGATCTTGAAGGTTTAAATGTGCATCTCCATAATGTTTTATGTTAATATCAAGTTATAATGTGGGGGAAAGTATACTGAAATAGAGAAGACTTGCTTGTGTTGGTCTATAATAATCTTAAAGTCCTTCAGCAGATTTCATTTGCTGATATTTAAGAATGCCTTTCAGTTTACTTCTAAAAGACCTGTGATTTTTATTCTGTGTGCATACAAATTATATATATTATGTAACTATATATATTATGCAATTATATATATTATGCAAAAACAATAAAGCATGCCATGCAATTCTCTTTGACCACAGAAATATAGTTCAGTGTCAACTTTTAATACAGTGAAAAGTATAGGTATGCAATAAATATACAGGTAGCCACAAGATATGACCCAAATATCATCCAACAGTATCAACTCAGAACATGAAACAAAAGGGAGTTGACCTCTCCTATTTATATGAGTGAGTGATAAGGGATGCTTTTTCTTTTTCTTTGTGAAAAACTTCTTACTAAGAGCTCATCTCAATCTCGCCTGTCAGTTTAAATTCATTCCTCCTTGTCCTGTCTCTACAGGCCCTTGTGCAAAGCCCCTCTCCAGGTTTCTTGTAGCCCCTTTAGGCACTGGAAGCTGCTCTAAGCTCTGCCCTGAGCCTTCTCGTCTCTAGGCTGAACAAGCCCAGCTATCTCAGCCTGTCTCCAGAGCAGAGTTGCTCCAGCTTTCACAGCATCTCTGTGGCCTCCTCTGGACTTGCTCCAGCAGCTCTATGTCTCACTTGTGTTGTTGCATCCCAAACTAAGAAGTCAGAGGATGTAAAGTTTTTGTCAGAACTTTTATTCCTGCCTGGCTTCTAACAGTTTATCTGTTCATCTTTCTGCAATTCTAGGATCTACCCGAACTTGACTCTTATTTTCCCCCTCCCAGTAGGTAATTAGATTTGATGTGTCTCCCTGGACAAGATTGATAGCAGGACTGTTGGATACTGTGTCAGGGTCAACTTGCAGATAGAAGCAAGAGAGGAGCAGGCTGGCAATCTGATTGCCTGTGCAGTATCATATGGCCTAGGGAGGTAGGAAAGAAAACCCGTGAAGCTGACTCCAAACTGTCTTCTTCCTTGGCCCAAAGCAAGAAGAGAAATCTGTGCTGGACAAAGCACAAGAGCAGACATCTGGGAGTGGAGCAACGCCATCTGAAGAGCACAACAACAAAGTCCTTGATGATAACCAAGGTATTTTACAATAATTACTTTGAACTGTGAACCATACTTCACAATATCTGTGCCGTTGTGAGGGAGTGAGGAATGAAGCAGATTTTGTAGCTGTAAAAGAAATGTTTTCTGTCATGCTTGTACAGGTTGTCAATGCAGAATTTGGTCCCATTATATTAGAGAGCATATGGAACCAACTATTACAGTTCTTTTCTTCTATCCGTATGTGCCTTTAGCTTTCCAAAACACCAGAAGAAGAAAAACAGACCCAATCTGTTTCACCTTTATCTTTATGGAATAGTCCCCTCAACTTCAATTATTCATGAGTGAGGCAAGTTTCCTACATTCCTGGCAAAAAAAAAAAAAAAAAAAGAATTGAATGTACTCGGGATTATTCCTTCTGACATTGGTATATCTGTAGCAAAACTTCACATTTCTAACCTAAACTGAGCAAAGTTTTAGGATGCCAGTCAGATAACAAGGGAAACTTGTCCTAGCTTTGAAGCTGAATTTCTCTTCATCTGTGTTCATTCCCCTTTAAATATGGTTTGCTTGCAAATGGGGCATGTTCAGGAAGGCAAAGTGTTGATTAGCAGCCAACACTTATTTAATAATGGAACAAAATTAGTTTTGCAATGAAGTAGAATTCACTTCAGGAAGAAACGGGAGTAACTTATGAAGGTTACATCAACCAAACAGGAAATGGAAACAGTCCCACGTGCTTTAAGGTACTTTTGATTGCACTGCCAAGGCTGTAAATTGCCGAACAGCTTTTGCTGGCCTGAGCTGTTGTTTGCTTTCCCCTTTTTCTACCTGCTCCTAAGTGTCCGCTCCTGCCTGGACATTCCCTTTCCATCTGGATCAAGCCCCTGAGCTGCCTTACTGTGCCTTCGGGGCAAACATGGCTGGGGGAGAATTGCTAGCAGCTGCATTGCTAGCAGCGGCTTAGTCATTACTGCCACCAAGAACCACTGTCTGAGAGAGCCGGAAGATTATTTGCAATGTGTATGTGTTTACAAACAATTGCTAGACAGACTTTGTCTGCACAAAGCATTTGTCAAACAATTTGGAGCAGGAAATAAATTCAAGTAGATGCTCTTTTGAGCAAGGAAGGTATAGGCGCAGGTTTGAGTATTGTCTAATATAAATAATCATACTGCTGTGAGATTAAATAAAGGCAGTGTGACTATGAGATGTAGCAGGATGGGGTTTTTTTTTTGTTTCTTCTGATGATGGATTATGTCAGTTAAACATTTTAGGAAACTGAAGTCACTTCTCTATAGGAACTTACCAGCAGTGCTCACATCTAAACCGCAGATAGTCGATGTTTGAATGTGTACTGATGCCAGCCTTGAATGAATTACTTTCAAAAGCAGCACCACGTAAATGTGTCTGAAGAAAATAAGAACTGAAACAACAAGAATGTCCTTTCTTGTTGTTGTAATTTCCAAATGTTTGGCAGACTCTCCTCTGGCCACTATATTTCATTTCCATGCACCCCTGTACTTCCCAGTTCCGGCCAGGAGCAGAAGCAGAAGTAATAAAATACCACAAGAAAAGCTATTCTTGTAATATTTCCGGTGCTACTGGATACAGCACCAACAGGAAATCTCATGAGAAAGACTGTTCCTTCCCAGTTTCCAGGCCCACTTTGAAAACCCAAGTGACTTGGTTGAAATAAACAGCAAATAAGCATCAGCCAGCTTGGGTGAATGAAACTCCTTCCAGCATCTCTGCTCCAGTCCTCCTTACTCCCAATGTGCACAAGCCATGGTTGTCACAGAGAAGACACAGAGAATCCTTCATGGTCAGCTCAAAATAGTCTGAACATGCCCTGCATTTCCTTCCAGTTATCAAACATGAAACTGGGAGACATGCAGCCTTCTCTCCTAAAATGCACCCACCTTAGTAGAGAGCCCACCGTGCTTCAGGATTTCAGCCTTGCTACCTCCACACATAAGTGTCTGATGATGATGATTTGCAGCAAGGAGGCAGTTCCACTCCTACTTCAGCCTGCATGTATCTGCTCCAGGAAGATTCCCAAGGGGCTGAGATGGTGGAGAAGGAAAAGGGCTCAGAAAAAAGTAGGAAAGCTACCAATCTCAGAGCTGATGCAGGAGCATCCCACAGAAGCCATCACAGAATAAACAATAAAACCCCACTAGTCTCATGAGCATTTCTATGATTCTCATCTTTCCTTTCCCGCTATTCCTCCCATCCCTTGTTGCTTTTGTATATTATGTACTGTAAGCAGGATGGGGAAGGAGCTGTACCTGAAATGTTAGGTTTCAGGTCATAATTCAGTCAGTTTGGCCATGCGCTTAGGATTTGCAATACCATTGCTAAGTTCAGGAATTACCATCTACAGATCAGTCCTCAGCCTACGGAAAGGGGAGCTTTCCTTTGACTTCTCAGGGTAGTGAATCAGGTCCACAGTGATCTGCAGATCTTAGGACTTCCCTGAAATGTTTTGCAGAAGCTCTGCTTGCTGATGGACACACATGCTGTCATAGATGATGACTCAGATGTAAACCCTTCCTGAAGTGTCACTCTCAAGAACAAATACTTTCCCTCTTGGTAACTGATACAATATTTCTGGCTTTCCAGCTACAATACCAGATTGCATTTGCAGTGTCACTTTGGCAGTTAAAAAACATTGTCATAGTCATCTGCTTCAACACCAAGTGTCTAGTTCAACTCCCTCTTTTCCTGACATGCAGCCTGGATGAATATTTCTAGTGATCTTTGATACTCCGGACATTTGGAGCTGGAATGTAACCACTTAAACCTGTTGAGTTTGTCACTTTTGGATTTTCTACATAAGGCTCTGTTAATACAAACAGGCCTGTTTATAATATTCATCAGACAGTGGAAGAAATTCCTCTGATGTCTGTATAATGCAGCAAGCAGACTCCTTGATTATTAACATACCGATTGTGTACTCTTATTTCAGATGTTAGCTCAGCACTGGGGAAAGAGAGCTGGGGGAATAAAAAATTCAGGACGCATGACATGTTTGGGATTTGGTCTGTGAAACTGGAAAACATATTTACACAGTTAGATCGTGTTTTTATGTCATTCTTTCCTTTTATGTCATTTTTGGAGAAGCCGCTGAATTTTCAGTTCTTACCCAAATCAAGCCACACCTCAGGGCACTGGAGCAATCACTGTAGGGGAGAGAATGGAAGCAACATGTCCCCATCCTTTTTTAATCCTTTCCTAGATGTACGCATTAACATTGGCACAGCGACTGCCTGATGCATCTCATCCCTCCCGCAGCACTTCCTTAAACTCAGCATTTACAGACAGGCTTAACTTCCAGCTCAGGGGCCAGGACACTCAAACGTTCCTCCAGTGTGCTTTCCCAGCCCCAGCTCCCATTTGTGGTTGGCAGATACAGCAACCTCTCCCGCCACGTGCAGCTAAAGCAGATCTTGGTTGCCAGATCTCACTAAAAGCTGCAGAGTAAGGAATCCTTCGTTGTTTGGTGGTGCAAGAAAACAGTCGTTTGCATATCAGCCACAGCACTCAACATGCTTCATATTCTCTGGTCAGGAATTACCTTGGGGGGGATATCAGTTCCTGCATCCTGTCACCAGTTACTTGCCCATTTACAATACTTTCATGTATTAATAAGGCGTTTTTGATGCCTTAGTCATAGAAAATACAGCAGATATTATTTGCATTACTCAGTGGTTTATTCCCTTGGGTGTTAGGTCTTCTTTTAATTTACTGTTTGTTATTTCTGTGAAGGAACTTTCACTTTTGGTTAGTTTCAGCGCCCACCCTGGCTATCCCCTTGATGGGCTGAAGTATATTAGGTATGACATTAACTAGCATTAATATGGAAATTTAGAATCCCAACAGAACTTGTGCTGTTGCCCAACAATGAGTCATTGTCCTTTTTCTCTTTTTAGCCAACAGCAGATTCAGAAGCTGTGAGACAGTTTCCTGCAGATAAGAGATAAATCGAAGGGAAACCTGGCAAAAAGATGATGGTCAAGCTGCAAGGCATCATTTCCTCTAAAGCCCCTACATACTAATTAACCATTCCAAGCATATTTTCAACAGCATTTAGGGATTTCCTCATCAAAATTAACTTCCTCCCATGTTATCTTCATTTTTGACATCCAGTGGCACAGTCTGATATAAGACTCAGGGTTAAAAATTCCTCGTGTTGGGTTGTGTATGTGTGTATATATATGCACAAGTGTGCGCACACACACAGTCACCTGACTGAAGCTCTGCCAGTATTACTTTGGAATTTTAATGCCTGATCCAAAGTCCTCTGTAGTCAGCAAGAGGTTTTCTGTTAACTTCAATAGTAGCAGGATCGAGCCTCTATCCTTCTGCATCCAGATTTTTTCATTTATGCCTTATGACTTGTTTATAACAAACTACAGATGGGCTTGAGTCATAAAGTTTGGAGTATTCGGCTTAGAGGTTTTGCTTTGGGCCCATCCCTTTAATGTACTGGTTATTCCAGACCTGCCTTTTAAAAGGAAAATGTTGTCAGAATGAAAGTGTATGTGCAATAAACAAACTTCTCATTTCCTTTCCCTTCATTTTTTTTCCTCTTTTGAAGCTGATGTTTTAACTGGACAATTAGTTTTACCACTGACATTGAATGCAAACTTGTCATACCTGATTTGCGATCTTTTCTGTTTCAAGTGCTATCAATTATTTTCTAACTAGATGCTGCTGTGGGATCAGCTGTCACTAAGAGCAAATTTGAACACAATGGGTTGCTCCCTATTTCCAAAAGGATCTGAAGATTGTCAAAGCTTGACAGGCAGCTCCAGTTTGAAGATGAAACAGATAAGTTGGGTTTCCCTGTTAGGCGCTTTTGAACACAAGTAGATAAAGGAAATATTGTTTCTAAAGAGGGCATGCCATTTATAGTGCAAATTCAGCCTTAATAAGAACAAACTGCAGTTGCTTTAAACACACAGTCAAATACATTTGCACTGCAGAGGCAATAAAATACTTAGGAGTCTTTGCAGATATTTCTGCAGACCCTACACTTCCAAATTTAGCTTTTTTTTTCTCCCCTCTTTTTAAATGAGAAGCTGAGTAAACTATTAAGAAAGTCAGTAGATGGTAATGTAACTTCTGGGTAGATCAAATAAATGAGGTGTTGATTTTATAACCAAATTCGACGACAGTCAGAAGTTAAAATGATGTAGCTTTGTTTTTGAAGATGCTTTATATACTGTATGCCTTGGTAATTGTGTGTGCTGCACATGAGGGTGGAGTGCAGATCATTTTAGGCATATCATAAGTGAGAAGTGGTGCAACTTTTATGTCTAAGGTAGCAGTAGCTTAATTTTGTGGAGTGCCACTTTTGTTTCAGCGTGGAAAGGTGCCACTGAAGCATGGCTTTGTCCAAAGATATGCAAGAGTATCATTGAATGTGCACTTTAAAAGGATTTTAAAAAGGATTATTTTGGGAGATGGCACTAGATTAATAGTCCCAAGGTCTGGAGTATTCCAGCTGTCCACAGGAGAGACTCACTGTGTATACTGGAAACACTCCTTACTTAGTTCCATCCTTTTCTGTTGGCAGAGTCAGTCTTGGCCATTTGGTTGGCGGTGGATGTGGAAACAAAGATACCGTCAGGTGCTAGGATGTTTGGCTGGGTCTGTTGTGTGCCTTCACCCACTACAAAAAGCTTAAAGAGTTTCTCCTTTGCAACACAAGGCAAACCCCTTAATTATTCAGGTGAGTGATCAAACACCCAGTGACTTCAAGAATTAGTTAATATGTCTGCTTTTGGTGTAAGTGTCTTGCTGAATAAAAGAGTTGATATGGTGCATAGGAAGTCCTGGGTGTTTAGGTGCATGTGTAGAAACTGGCTGAAAGAGTACTTTTCTTCCCTCTAAAATGTGAAAAAATCATAAGAGAAAATAAGCAAGGAGGATGTGACCCCTTGTGTTTGCCATTTGTTGTCAATGTGAGATTTTAAGCTTTAATAGTTCAAAAATTTTCAATCAATCAATACCAGCATCAAGGAAGATAAAACTTCATTCAGAATCATTACAGTTGGGAAAACACCAAGCAATGGTAAATATCCTTAGACAAGAGAAGTATTGTACAGCCTGAGTGTAGCTGCCCCATGTTGATGGATTGTCCCCAGAGTGGATCGAAAGGAGGAATTTTGGCCAGAAAGGCAATTCATACTGTCTACCAATGGAGTGAAGCAATGTTATTTCCACTTGCAAAATCATAGAGCTCCATTGCCACACTTTCACAATCACCAAATTAGAATCAGGTGTTAATTAGCACTTGCGTTTGGCAAGCTCAGTTTATTGA
Organism: Coracopsis vasa; assembly: GCA_026283785.1. NCBI lineage: Eukaryota > Metazoa > Chordata > Aves > Psittaciformes > Psittacidae > Coracopsis > Coracopsis vasa. The sequence continues at coordinate 30,340 of JANHGB010032418.1, read as the reverse complement.
GAACATTTGCTTTGGTCAGACTTCTGATTATTTTGTCTCTGAAACCTGGTTTACATTGATTTAATCATTAGAATACTCTCTTCTAAGGCTTTCAAATGATGCAATTAAGTGCAAATACCACATCTCCTGCATAGCAACAATTATGACAAATCCATTAGACATCAGTAAGTGCAATTTTTTACCATTTAACAGGATATAATTCTGTAGGAGAACATATGCCGAATATTAAAATGATGCTAAAATGATTGCTTGCCAATTTCCGTACTTGTATATTGTAATTGTTGCATATTTTTGTATCATGCTAAGTATCTTTTCTGAGTTTCTAAATGAAAAATACAGTATTTATTGTATGTGTACATGACAGTCCATGTCCAATTTGTAACTTCTACAAAGAGATCACAATCTTCTGATTGCATCCAGAAAGTAAATAGAGGCTATGGCGCAAATGTAATAGAAAAACATACTGGCATCTACAAGAATTACTCACCCATTATTAAGACATTGATTCCTAAATAAGATATTTAGGTTATTTTCTTTTATAAGCTGTTCATCTACTTAACTGTGTATATTCTACTTTACAACAGCTTTGTGGCAGCTCAAGGATTTCAGACAACATGTTTACACAGTTTTGTCACCTCTGTTATCGTGCCATCTGGAACAATTTGCTAACAATGTCAAACTACATATTTTAGTTAACTTTTTCTGTTTCTGATGGTCAGGAGAGGTAAATAAGTAACAGTAAATAAGCAATGATGCTTTATCTGCACTTAAAAAAAGCTTCCTTCTGCTGGATATGGTTGTGGGGAATAATTGAGTGTAGTCAAGGTTTTGCTCTGAGTCGGCTCAAACAGCTAATACAGCAGTGAAATTAATAACGCTTTTATTTCTAAAGCTAGGCTGGATCATACATTGTTCATTGTTACACTTCACTGACACTTTTGACTCAGTCAGGAAGGGCTTTTGTAGTCTTTCTCATCTTGAGTAGTACCTTACTCTACAAGCATCTCCAGGGCTTCTAATAGATCTACTGTCCCACTGGAGCTAAAGTGTCAGGATCCAGCACTCTGTACTGTTTTATAATTTCATTTCCATATCACTGAAGAAAAATACCCTGACAAAGGAATTCATCTCTCTAAAGAAGGCTAAACCTTTTTCTTCCTCTTCTCCTTGCATAGCTTTACAATGGTGATTTTTATCAGAGGAGTCATCTGCCAGGTTTTATGAATTGGTGCTCATGTTGTGGATCCATTAGGGGTTTGTGCTTCTCTCCACAATGAAGTTGCAGGGAGTAACTGGGAGGCAGCTGCTTAGATCAAGTGGCAGTGTCTGTCCACTCCTAAGCCTGTAGCCAGAATAAACAGTGTGTCTTTACAGTCAATCTAACGAATGACATTACAAAAATGGGATGTTTGCACTAATGACTTAGTCAAATACATCTGGAACCTTTTTCCCCAAAGAAATGAAACTGATGTAATAACAGAACACAGTCTCCTCGTTATGTAAATCACAAGGCAGAAAGCTGAGGACATTATTTAAAGAAAACTGAGGAAAGCTGACGATTTACTGAAGTAATTTCTCGGTGTTACCCCACATAAGGTCTTGCAGATGGCAGGAAGGAAGAGGAAAAGCAGCAAGCCCCATAGCTTCCAATTCTCTTCTCACAATAAGATTTTACACCACTGAGAACTTGGAGTTTTCTGCTCTTATTTCTAGTTAAGTGGCATCTGCATTCCTTATAGCCATAGGCTGCAATGTGCATAATATTGCCCTAATCCACTGTCTTAAACACAGGTCAATGTAAAGCGTACAACAACATTTTCACACATTTACAGACATCCGTATCAATACACAGGATAGAGGCTCAAGTATTACTGTAGTTGAAGGCTGTGAGATGTAGGTATGTTTTGCACATTCAAATCCTACAACCTTCATTTCATAGCAAGACACTAAGACTAAATGAAAGTTTTCTCCCTGGCTATGTGCAAATTCACTTGCATAAAGAGAATGTTTGTGTACTGAAAGGCACCATCACCTGCAGATGCATGGTACTTCTTTTGTAAACCTTATTGCTAGGCTTGGCTGATAAGGTACTTTAATCTTTTCACCTCTGATGAGCCTGATAACCATGGTCAGTGTTTCCACTTACGTAGATCTTGATGTTTGAATATTTGTGTGTATTCCATGAAAGTGTCAGTCAAGGAGGTCATTGGGGCTTTCAGGTATACAGCAGTGGCTTTCAGATTGGCTATAATGTAGACCAGGTTAGCAACCTTAAAGAAATAAGGTTCTGCTGAAGACAGCAAAGTCCTTCTTCCCATGGATGCAAAATCCTTTCTCTGTATTGATGGGATCTGGGTTCAAGGAAGAACTTATTATTTCTGAAATATGGAATCCATTTGTTCTTGGAACACATGTCCTTTTTATGCCCTGGTTCATGAGCTGGTTGCAAAGCTACAAATTTCCTATAAAATTCCTTTTAAGGTGCAGTGCTGCTAGAAATTTGTAGAATAATAGGGATCCTTTCATCCTTTGTATTTAAACATGCAATTTGCTTTAACAGAATCTGATCAACCATTAAATCCTGCTCTGTGTTTTATGTGTTTAACAAAAAACATACTTGCACAAGTAAAATAGACTACATGCAAGGCTACAATATACCTATTTATGTTCAACATATAACGAGGTCTCACAGAGCTACTTTCGTCCTGAGGGGTTTAACAGCTCTGTTGCAAAACCATCAGTGGAAGGTCAAACCTTTTGGAAGCAAAGCTACAGTGCAGCACACTGCTAGCATAATGTGTTTGTTAGGGCATTGGGTTGGTAGTCCCAAAGTGGGGGCTCAGCTCCTACAAGAGGGATGCTCCATCACAGTACTTCAGTCAAAATGTATCTGGATGTTCATAGAATCACAGACTGGTTGGGGTTGGAAAGGACCTTAAGATCATCTAGTTCCAACCCCCTGCCACGGTAAGGGACATCTCACACTAGACCATGATCCACTCCAGTCATCGTCTATCCAAGAATGCCGGCATTCTGTGACAGGATCTGCTTTTGTTAGCTAATGCCTTGTGGAAGAGTCAGTTCAAGGGGTCTCACTCTTTGCTGAAATGCTTATAGGGTATGAATCTTTACCATGAGGGAAGTTTTAAAGTCCAGAAGGTTTTAAAGTCCAGGAGAGGATGCTAGCTTTCTAGAAACATTTGCAGACCACGTTGGACAGGGCTTGGAGCAGCCTGATCTAGTGGAAGGTGTCCCTGCCTGTGGCAGGGGTTAGAACTGGATGAGCTTTAAGGTCCTTTCTAACCCAAACCATTCTAGGATTCTATGAGTCTGTAAAGTTGAATGTCTCTAATGTTACTAATGTAGCATGGAGAAGAAAAAAGTTCTTAGTGTTCAAGGTTTCTCTGAAAGACATGCAATAGAATTGAATATTGACTGACTCTTTTTTAAAATTTATTATTAGCCAGAGAATTACAAGGCTTGCCATTTTTTAACACGAAGAGGAAAATGCAATTTTTCATATAGTCCTGTTTGCTTACCTAAGCAACGATTAAGCAAGAAGGGAGACTATTTTGGCTTGTGGTTCAAAGGCCTTCTCAAAAATCAACTCAGCTAACCAGTCTGTACATATGGATTGGAGGCCCTCTGGTTTCAATTGTCAGATCCTGTGAAGTTATTTACAGAGTACCAGGAGGACATCATAAACATAAGCATTAGTGGAAAAAACAAGAAATGAATTGAAAGACATACTTTAAAGACATTTTCAGACTTGGAACTAAGAACTGATAACTTATTTGATATCTTGGCCTTTGTATTTCTCTAGGAATTCTGTTTTCCTTGATGTCATTCATATTTTGAAGATTCTTCTAATGCAGTATATTTGTCATATCAAGCCAAAGGTGAAAATTTAAAAGACTTAATAAAAATTAAGAGCCACATTTTGATAACCTTTCCATCCTTTTGAGTAGTGGATGTTATTTACCAAAGGTTTCTTTCTTTCAAGGAAAAGCAGGGTTTAATTATTTTTTGTCTTTGAAATATTTTGTGGCAGTGAACATCCCAACCTTTCCTATCAGTTCAATGGATATAGAATTACAGAATGACAGAATGGTTTGGGTTGGAAAGGACCTTAAGATCATCTAGTTCCAAACCTGCCATGGACACGACTGCAACTCACTGGTCATTGCAGTTTTTAAGATAATAATAGTTAAAACCACCAGACTCTTGGGTTTTTATATATATATATATATTTAATGCTAAGGATTACATCTGTGTAACCAGTTTTAAGAGAATATTTTATCATGATTATTATGAAAAATAGCACATAACACATTTGGCTTATTCTTTTACAAATCCCAAATCTTTTGGCTGACTAAATGACCCCAAGACCTCTAAAACATTCTGTGATCTATCTAATTGAGTGCACTGATGTCTGCTGGAAAACAGATGTGATCAACTGCTGGCATCTGTGAAGCTGAAAGAAAATGTAGCATGGTTTTGTCAGGAAAACTTTATCAGTAAGTACCTCCTTCCAAGGCATAGATGTAATCCATAAATAAAAGAGTTGCCATTTGATGAGAAGGAGGAAATTCTATCTTAGTCAGTGACAAGGAAAGTGAAATGTGGTCACCCAGAATTCCTGCAATTCAAAGCCAGCTCATGCTCACTTTAATTATGGTGATGTATGTTCCCGTTCAACTTTAATAGGGCTGCTTGTACGACTAAAGTATCTCAATTGCAGGGGTCACATTTGCTTTTCTTTTTTCATCTATAGTTTAGAGTTAGAAATGCTGCAGAAAGGACAAGGACCCTTTGAGAAAGCCATCTGTTCTCCTGAGTGCCTCCCCCAGGAAAGATTAGGACAAACCCAAGGTGGTCAGTTTGGCTATGTCACTGAAAGTTGGGAGAAAAACTCCTTAATACGAATGTAGCATTAAGAAGCAGGCATTATTTATTACGGTCACAGATAGATTCCCAGATAGCAGCTGTGTGCCAGGGGAAATAGACTGGCCTCATAGTGTCTTAAGAAGCTGTGGGACAAAGCAAAGCCAAAACACAGAGTGTTTTTGGAGAGGACTGGATTAGTGTTAAGACTGGATGGCAGAAACTTCCACATACCCTCAAGGAAAAAAGTGACAGCAAACAGATCAGTCAAGGAGGTCACTGTAACAATTTTTACATTTGCATGTCATTTTAGCTTTAATTTCACCACAGGTTTTTCAATCCCAGTGGAAGATTAGAAAGCAAAAATTTCACGTAGCAAGGGAAGGTGTTTTCATGAACACAGATCTACAAAAGCCTGGGAAGTAGATTCATGATTAAGTAACTTGCCAGTGGTCACTGCAGTATTGGTGAGGATGGAGATTGCACATGCTAGTAATTTTGATTAGTGGAGGATTTGGTACTGTCAAGAAGTTTAAAGAGTTTTGGTTTTGTTCCAAGCTCTTTAGACTCTGGATGGATTGAGATAGATAGTCTGAGGCTTTGGCAATCAGCGATGGGTTTGCACTTGGACCTCACCTCCCCTTTATCTGTAAATGTAAAGTTACCCACACAAAATCTATCATCTGTGTTGACCTCTCTTTGGAAAACAGTGTGTTTTAACCAACTGCTCTTTGTCTTTGGGCAGGGTGAGGTGTGTCTTGGAGAGCTGAGCCCCACAATAGTGAGATGGAGGCCATTTTGGTGACTCCTGCTGACCCTGGGAACCACCATGCTGCATCTGTTTCAGGAAGCATTTCAACCCATTAAGAGGACTGGCACACCTTGACATCCCAGATGTCCATAAAACTGTTAAGGTAGGTAACATTTTCAGGCATTATTTACCTGTGAGGCTTAACGCATGTCTTTTATGTGAAAATTGGACTCTTCATGCCAGCATGTGGCTTTGAGAACTGTGATAATAATCAGGGACCTATAATACATGTGCTTTGATGTTGTTACTTTTTAATATGAAAGTCTTGCAGATATCTATTATACAGACATACAATGTTTCACTACAGATTCATAATTACTTTTTTTCCCAGTAATAATGTCAATAATCAAATTGAAATCAAAGACCGGTAAAAATTTTATTTTGGACTATCATTCTTGGCCATCTCCAACCTCATTCAGAAGAAATTAAAAATTATTATGATAAATCAATAAACTAATACTGTATCTTTTCAGAGGACACAGGCTCTTAGTTTCCATGCAAACTGCTTCTGCAGCTGACATTTGCTTATGAAGCCAAATCCATATCTCAGGGCAGACCAGAGAGAATGTGTCTATTCTGGTTCCTGAGAAAAAAAGCAGACAAGAGCTATTTCAAGTGGCCCTGCAGGTCCAGTGTTGGTGGCTGAGAACTTTGAATCAAAGTCTGCCTTTTCAAAACCGACTCCAATAATATGAATTTTGAACAGGGCTCACAGACTTAAACCATAAAGGAGGAAATTGAGACACTTTGTGATGAAACAAGCAGCTTCTCTGCTCTTGGAATGAGAATTATCTTCAAGAAATGGTAAAAGCAGTAAATAAGAAACTAACTCAGTAGAATAAATCTACATATTAGAGGACACTAGGAAAAATGTCCTGGCTTGTTTTCTTCAAAACATTTTGATAGACTTCTGCTAAACTAGGAAACACAAAGGAAAAAGCTGTCAGCATAGGCCAGCAAGCAAACAATAAATGCTGGCAGATGTGTGGAATGCTCACTTTCTTATTTTTGTTTACGAAGTTATAAAATAAAACATCCAGCCAGTGTATGTGACTATGATATGGGAGAGGAGGGAATGAGGGAAGGTGCAGAAGAAGGTTAAAGGCTTTTGAACATGGATACTTTATTCTAGGTCTCTAAATTTGTATTTCTTATACAACTATTTTGAGAGGTGCTTCTACATCTCAGAACTCCTCCCCCCGCCTAATCATTTAAGGTTGAATTGTCTTCTTAAGATGATGTGATCCAATGTTTATTCAGTGAAGGGAAGCACCTATAAACCATTTCTTTTTTGAATGGCTCTATTTCTGGATTCTTGTTTCCCCTAAATAAGATCTGAAATGCTTTCTCATGAACATCAGAGGATGCAGGAGTAGAGAGTATGCTGTGTTTTCTAAAAGGCAGTCAAACAATAAACAGTGATACATCTTAATGCTAAAAATGAAAGCATTTCAAAAACATATCCAGTCCGCAAATAAAGAGGAGGAAACTGGTAGGAATTTGATTTTCTATCGAACATTAGCCATCCATAAATTGTTGAACAATGGAAACTGCATGCAGTGGTAGCACCTGGACTTCGAGTGAACCATAACATTCTATAAACTTGCAGAGCTAGGCATAAAGTGCTACTATTGGGAGGCTGCATCACCGAGTATCTGCTCACTTAAACCCCAGGGTAGACGAGAAATTTTCATGGAGCTTATAGTGATTTATCATGGGAAGCATAGGCTTTTTCATAGACATTGTTCTCAGTGACAGTGTAAAGAAAGAGAGCACTAAATCTCTTCTCATCATAACTAATGATTAAGTCAGCAGCTTTTTGGCGAATACAGAATGCCCTTCTACAAAAAACAAAGTATTCTATTGTGATGTATTACATTTAAAAACGCCATAAGTATCCCATAAGGCTATTGCAATATTTTTAACTAGATCTTCCCTCTTTGTCACCATATTGAAATAAATGGAATGTGTCAGACTGAGTAATGCTCTTTCAATAAGTTTTTAGGAGCTCATTTAGAAGTTTTGCAAAATATAAAGAAACGAGGAAAACTTTCTCAGGATCTTCTATGGCCTGAATGAAAGATCTGTCCATTAAGGAGAAAAGCTTATGCTGATGCTGACAATAATAAATGGGACAGGGAAAGATATTTCTGCCTAGTTTGGGCTACCTTGCTCCAAGTCTGCTGCCTCAAGTTGCCCTGTGAAATAAATCAGCCAGCTGAAGATGATTCATTACATTAAAAATTTCCCATCAATATAATGGGGAAATCAGTTTTGTGTGAGTGTTCAAATGTGAACCCAACCTCAGCTATCAGGAGTGAAAGGGACAGCAGCTGCTGAAAAACAAACTCCCCTGCACCCACTGTTCAGTCCTGGATTTAAACTGTGGTACTAGGAATGCCTCTTCCTTCAGAGCGCATTACTGTTATTCAGTCTGGATGCTGAACTTGCTTTAGCATCATACGTTATTTGGAAGAAAATACCATGATTTTGTTCTGCTGTTCCTTCTGCAGTGCTTAGATTCCAGATGCAGTCTCAGCCCTGTTGAAGCCAGCCATCACCAGGGCCACGCTTTTATTCTCTGTTTTGACCCTTGAGACAAATTTTTAGAAGGTGGTCCTTCAAAGTTACATCTCGCTTGGATTTTAAGGTTCTTTTATAGGGAGTATAAATACATTTTCTTTCAGAAATACGCTCCCTAAATATTCCCTAAAATATTTTACACATCAAAACACTTTAAAAATACCTCCTTGGTGCTCCTCAGATGGAAAAATCTGCAGTAGAATGGCAATGGGAAAGAACCGTGTTTAATCATTAACCATTGATGATGGTAAGACTTGAGGTCTCCATTGGTCTCCATGTCACAAGTGCTGTATTTTAACACCATCCATCTTTCATTCTTTAGGAAATAAATAGATTAAGGAGAATCCATTTTCAAGAGGTTCTTCTTTTGTGACACTGATCTTACAGTGTGTTCTTATGTTAGCTATTTGAAACATTTCTGAAATGTTTGAAAATCTTGCCTTGTAAGTCCTTTTTTATATCTGTATAACATAGCCTTTCTGAGTAGCACATCTGGAATCCTAGCCACAATTCACAGAATTTATAGTTGGGTAAAATGGGCCCTCCTCAGACTTAAGAATCTTCCAGTTTTCCTCCCCCTCTCATCCTCCTTTGCCTCACAAAGGTCCTAATCAAGAGTGGGATAGAAGGAAATCCCATTAAAGCCTAATAGTGCTGCTTCTTTCCAGAGGGAGTCACTACAAAGTAATTTATTTCTCCAGCATGCAACTGAAGGTACTCATTTGTCAAAGGCTTGTGCCCGCTGGTGCTGTGGCCTTCGTTATCCCAGGAACAGGGGACCCAAAAAGTCTATTCCTGCTACCATGCTAGCCTTGTTTGTTCCTTCCTTACTCCAACATCACTTACAAGTCCACAGGAGGTAGGTGGCTATGCTTATAGCTGGAATTTGGACAGTATGTATAAGGCATAAAAAGCCACAATTCTGCTGCCTTCCCGTATTAGCGCCAGTAAGAGACTCTGGGCAGAGTACAGCTATCAGCTGCATTCTTTCATCTGCTGAGCCATGGGCAGCTCTAATTTTCAAACATGCTTTCCTTCTACCCCCCTCTCCCCCGGCTTTTCTCTATTGTTATGTGTTTCCCATCAAGGGAATTCATCCTCAAGTTCAGATCACACACACTTAGGAGATGCGGTGAAGAATCAGCCCTTTGTGAGCATGTGAAGGATGCTTTCCTTGACCTGTCAGAGAACATATTTTGCTTGATGAGAAAGAATGCTGTCCCAGATTCCTCCCTACTGCAAGCAGGCTGCTAGAAGTGGACTTACATTAGGGATGAACATGGCCTACTCTGGCTGGCAGAAGGCCTCCTGAGCAGATGACACTGTTTACAATGTATTGGCTTCTTTTACTGCTCTGTTAAGTGATGGTAGGTGTTTCTACCAAACAATGCAAATACAAAGTAATTTGCTTGTCAGGGCCTAATCCTGAAGCTCTTATTTGGTGTTTACAAAAGTTAAATTCTGCATTTACTCAGCTAACCTCCACTTGAGTTCACAAGGAGTTAGCCATAGTGAGGACAAGAAGAGGACTGTGGGAGTGTGCTGTTTGTTTTTGGCCATAGCACAAAGATGCTTTACATTAAAAATACATACTGAAGAAAATAGAGGCGCACACAATTACTGCCTATATGCATGCTGCACTATATATGTGCACACGAGCACAATTGCACACTAATCTAATCAATACATTCATTTCTGATTAGAACATAATTACACATCCCAGGAGGCTGGAACAGAAAAGTCCCATTAACCCCTCATGCCCTTTTCAGCTTTCCTCTGCCTTTCCATCTAACAGACCTCTGTGTCACTCCACTCATTAGCAGTTACTGTCTATGACATTGTTACATAAATAAGGATGTCGACCTGTCAGAATGGGTCACCCAATTCAAGGGTGATGATAAATATCTGTCCATATGAATTAGGCTAAAGACACCAGAGTACAGGACAGCTACTGTTGATTATTGGATAGTTAATGTATAGAGGACAAAAGGTGCTGAGGCCCGGTCACTTTTTGGATCATTAATATGGATTTAGGCCTATTGTTAATAAAAAAAGAAGCACGCACACACACAAAACTAGGTTAGCAAGAACATGCAACTTTGATTTGGCACAGGATGCATAGATAGGGGGGAAATTCACGGTGTGGAAGGTGTGGCTTTTACATCAACTCAATGATGCTTTTCATAAGCAAACAAAATATCTGGGGGTCAGGCTGAAAACAGATTGTGCTCCACCATGCTTGCAAATGCATGTAATAGGAAGTAAAAGGAACAGTGGATGCCTTTAACTAAGCAGAAATGACTCCAGGAAGGGGAATATGCAGAAAAGCAGTATTCAATTCAGGAGCAGCTTGAGAGCTGCTGCTGAGGCTCATCACATGGTTTGCACTGAAAACCATCTGTTATTGCAAAGACTCTTAGGAAACCCTGCTTTATTTTCAAAACATCTTTTTTTACTTACATAGGGAAAGGACTGGAGGGTATCACTAACCAAATTCATTCATTTAGTAGTTGCTATCCCTCCGCATTAGTGACAGGTTTTTACTTGCAGGTAGAACTGAAGTGTGATGCAACACATAGCTTCGATTTTAATAGCTGATGATGCAAAAATATTAAGGCAATTTGTAGACAGAAGCCCTTGCTGTTCTAAATAAGATAGAATTAAGACCCTTTTCCACAAGACTCAGTGCTGTAACTTGCTGAAAATGTTAAATGCTGGGCAGAAACATCCCTTAGGATTTCTTTATCTACAAGTCCAATCACAGCACCCACAACTTTCCTGGAAATCAGTGTCCCACAGGACCAGACTGTCATACCAGTGTCAACACTTTATTACAATGATTTACTTTGAAGGGCAGATCCAGTCTGGAAGGGAGCTAAATGTCCTGTGAAGCAGTCAGTGTAAGTATACCATGTCTTTGTAGAGTCAGGCCCTTCAGTTAGTTTTACTATTATTATTATTGAATTATTATTATTGAATTCTATGATTCTATGATTATAGCTTTGCCACTGAGCTGCAAGAGATGTGGCTGTAGCATTTTCCTACAGCAAGGTTCTGCCAGGTGATGATACCAGCCCATGTGCCAATTCAGTAGTGCAAGGTAACTGTACTTAACTCCGTGTTTCCCTCTTTCTAATTTGTTCTACCCTCAGGGAGCAACTGTTGCAAGGAGTATCCCCGTTTTACTGGCACACCAAACTATGGAAAAGTTCTGCTAGCTATTGTAGTCAGAAGTCTCAATCTCACGGGTGATGCTAATGACCAAGTCTGCTCAAGTTTGCTGAGACAACACACCAGTCCTGAATTGCTGATTTGAGTCAAGACAGTGAGTCCTGCCTTCCTGGAGAACATTCACAGATTCAGCTATGCAAAGCTGAAAAAAGAAAGTGCAGGCTGATTAGAAATAATGATGCCCACACCTTCTGAATTTCTCTTGCTGGAATAAGACTTTGTTCCAGCTCTTTGGAAAAGTGTATTTGAGTTGAGCCTGTGTTGGCACACAGGAAATCTGAGCAAATGTAGCTGTCTTTTGAGCTTAGTGGGGTCTTCCTTTTCATTTGGCAAACATATAGCTCACTAAAAGGTATGAGGGAGGGAAGGAGCAGGAAGAAACAAGCCAGAATATTGTCCCATAAAAGGAACACTAAAAAACATAGAAGAAAGGCATAGTCTGCTCACTGGGTAAAGCACCTACTTGCATCTTCAGGTTCAAACTTTGGAGTGTGGAGCTGTCATTTCCCCATCCCAGAGGCCTTTGGATTTCAGTGGTAGAGGAAATGGAAGTTTTCAAACCCTCTGTGGTGAGAGATAGTCTAATGTACTGCAGTCATACAAGACATTTTATTTAACTGCAATAGATTCTACTACTTTATGATTATTATTTGTAAGATTCATACTTCTCCATTAAATCAATTTTTAGAATTAATTTTGCAGAACAGATTTGTCTGTATATGAACCTGCAGATGTGTTTCTGCTGGAATATACAACATTTTCCCTGTAGACTGAAGCCTTTGGGGTCTGAAAGTTGTAAAAACCAGAAAAAGTCAGCCTTTTTAACTTCTTGTATCATGACAATTAAAATTTGAAGATGTTTTGATCTGGAATTTCCCAATGTGTTTTCTAATATGTGTTGGAGATGTGACGATACAGAAAAGACAAGGTTATTGCATATTTGGAAATGCACAATGTAGTAAGGTTGCTGTTTCTTAAAGGCACAGTGTTCTGAATGATATCATCAGATATTCTTAGATATCAACACCTATTCCATTATAATAACAGATTTGATAGTCTATGGGAAATATGTAAAAGCCATAATCAGAAAAATACGGTTATTCCATAAGTATTTCACAGGACCAGCGTGACTTTATTAGCTTGATGCCTATCAGAAACCAGGGGCAACCACATCAAAATATAAGTTAAAAAATGAAACTATACTTCTTTCCCTTTTAAGGTTGATTGTAAAAAGCCCTTGTGCATACACGCAGTACATTTATAAAAATAACTCCTAACACCCTCTAAAAAAGTCTAATCATAACATCTCAAATATGTGGCCAATATAGATGGGATTATTTTGCAGCAGTGGGTTAAGCATATTGCTGGCAAAGAACCCCAGGACACACTGATATAAATTCACAGAAATAGGGCTTGTTAATGCAGTAAATGACGACAGCTGCTGTGCCTGCTGAACTAAAAAGGAGCTCTGTCCAAGAATAATGAGTATTTCCCATTGCACTGCAGAAGCGCATGCTTTGCACATGGGAGTTTGGGTCATAACTCAGTCAGCCCTATGTAGTATCCCTCCGTTTAGTGCATGGTAACATTTAGATGCATTAATTAGAGGTCTGAAGTTCATTGTGTGCATAGTCAGTGTGAGAATTCCAGGGAGCAGCCCCCGGTATCCAGGTCCTTAGGGCAGCTGTGGGGCAGGAGCAGCCCCTGGCCATGCCTAGCTCACCCCAGACTGCAGGAGGCAGGAGCACTCTTGCCCTAAACTGCTAGGGCAAGAAATCCATTTGGCTTCTTGTTGCAGCCCCCTAACAATTTGCTTATTTGTGCTGGTGGTTTTTGTGCTGTGACTACCTTTCCAACAGGAATTGGACTGAGATCACTGGCTTATTCCAGTCTAGCCACTGAAAGGCTGCCTGTTTATTAAAACCATACTCTGTGTGAAATGCATCTTTGTCTATGAAATGGCATGGCAATTACATGAGGAGTTTGTGATTTATGGTTGTCAGATAGTGTGTTTGCAGTAGGCAAAGGTCTTGGGGGATCAGGATTTGTTAGCCCAAGGCTGTCCATCTCCAGGTACTTTCATGCTTGCTTGCTTTGTTGAAACACAATAATTGATGGGACTTAGCTTCTTGAAGAGTGAAAGGCACTATTTCTACCGCTGTGCAAATACAAACCAGCAGCTACAGCATAAAAAGCATCAGAAGCCTCTGAAGCACCTGTCAGAGTGATATGGAAATCTACCTGGGTTACCTCTAGAGCTCAAGTATTGGTAGCAGTCTAACTGTGGTAACATGGAGCACCATGGACATAAATCTATCCAACTGAGAAGCGCTTGAGGCTGTGGTTCCACAAATATTTCTCTCTGTGGCAATTTTTGGCTCTAGCAGGTCATGCTGCCACTGCCACAGGATGTTTGAGGCAGCCCCTACACTGCTCGCTTTGTCCTGCTTGGAGGGGTGGCAGGAGCATGGGAGCAAGCAGCAACAAGGCACAGTGGGCATCCTTGGCCTGGAGAAATGTGTGTGTAACCACAACCCGAAGGGCAGGATGAATAAGCTTATGTGGAAGCCTGTGACTAAGTCATTCTGGAAAAGAGGCTTTAAGCTCTTTTGAAAAGGTTACCCATTGCTAGTAAGGACTAGATGTCTTAAAGAAAAGGCAAGAGGCCATTTAGTCTATTCCTTTACATGTATAGCATCATGTATAAAAGAAATCACCAGCACAGCTGCTGTTAGCTGGAATAAGTGAACTTCCTCAGCAAGTAATTGATAGCCATAAAGATTCCTCTGCCCTCTCCGAAGGGCTTCCTGGTGTTCATCTAATCAGTGGCAAGTACAGTAGCTGTTGATCTATGCCAAAAACCTCCCTCTTCTGTTACCAGGACTAAGCCTGTTTCTTGGATGCTAAGGTAACATTTCATAAGTGTTGAAGCTGAAACAAAACATGAAAAAGTGAGTGTCTGTTACAGGGAGTGAGGAAGGAGGTTCGTTGTGTTTGTTGTATCAGCTTAACAGAATATTCTGGTGGTGAAACCTTCCTTGCTCATTTGATTGGTCTAGTGGAAGGTGTCCCTGCTTGTATCGGGCAGTTGAAACTGAATAAGCTTTAAGGTCCCTTCCAACCCAAACCAGCCTGTGATTCTATAATTCAATGACTGTGTGTTGTCAAAGGGTCTGTGCAATGTGTAAGAGCAGCAAGCGAAGATAAATTCTTGTGAGTAAATTATCCACCATTAATTACACAACAGCTCTATACCAGTGAAGTTACAAATATTAGTATACATTGGCATGCATGTTACTAGTGTGATATCAGCTGATGTTGTTAAGGTGTGATGCAGTAAATTCATCACAGAATCCTAGAATGGTTTGGGTTGGAAGGGACCTTAAAGCTTACCCAGTTCCATCCCCTGCCATGGGCAGGGACACCTTCCACTAGACCAGGTTGCTCCAAGCCCCGTCCAACCTGGCCTTGAACACTGCCAGGGGTGGGGCAGCCACAGCTTCTCTGGGCAATCTGTGCCAATGCCTCACCACCTTCACAGTGAAGAACGTCTGCCTAAGATCTCATCTCGATTTCCCCTCTGTCAGTTTAAAGCCATTCCCCCTTGTCCTGTCCCTACAGGCCCTTGTCCAAAGCCCCTCTCCAGCTTTCTTGTAGCCCCTTTTGCAACTGGAAACTTCTCTGAGGTCTCCCCAGAGCCTTCTCTTCTCCAGGGTGAGCAATGCTTCCAGCCAAGCGGGCCCCATGCTGTGAGCTCATCAGCTGTCATATACTAACTCGATGCAGCATGGGGAGCCTTTATAGTGTGAGCTGGGGGCACTGTTGGTGAGTAAGTGCCATGCCTGCATCTGAATCTGTCTTAAACTCAATATTAGTGGACACTGTAGGTGCCTACTCCAGTAGCAGTCTTGCTATCAACCTTTTCTGCTGCTGTGGCAATTTTCCATCATTTTGCCAAAACTGCATGTGATAATATAATTAATAACTACGTTTCTGGTGGAAGCAAACAAGTGCTGCAAGGTGGATCTCACATCTAACTGTATAGGGCAGGTGTGCAGTCAGGAAACAGAGGGACATGGTACTCCCCAGCATCAGGCAATTCTCATTTTTTGCTGGGGTATGGGAAGTGCAATGTGAAAGGGATAAAGACCAAGTGAAAAGAAAGGGAAGCAGCAGGCATGTCCTGAAGCTGTGGTGAAGACAGGGTGAGGACAGAATGACTGAATCTCACTGTAGAAAATGTGTGTGATAGAAGCAAAGCACATCAGCAACTAGAAAATAAGCAAAACCAGAATCTGAGAAATGACCCTTTTCCAGTCTATAGAGCCAAGTTCAGATTCTTTCAGGAACTGATTCCATTTACATTGATGAGAGGAAAAAATTCCTGCTCACACTGAAATAAGTGATTTGCATTGCTGAATTACAGGTTTATGTATTCCAACATATGGCCTATGTCCCCCTGACCCCACCAGAAACACAGTTGCACAGCTTCTGTCATAGCTGGCTTGCTGTGTTGGATTGGCAGGATTTCCAGGTTTGGGATAGAAACTTTCTGCTCCATGACCTCACCTTTTTTTCAGCCCTTCTGGTACATACAGAAGGACATCCCTTCTCTGCACGCATAGCACACCATGAGTGAAATTCTTGCTAATGTAACAAACAGATCAGCCCCTTAGAATCATAGAATGGGTTGGAAGGGACCTTCAAAGGACTTGGGTTTCTCTGTGTTAGTTTTCATGGATACAGCATCCAGCTTTCGGCAGCAGGTAGGATATGCGGGTTTGCATTCATTATGTACATGGGCTTGTGTCCTTTTGTATGAATTTGGTTAAACAGCAGCATTTTTGATTTAGCTTAACTGTCTATAACACCTTGAACTCAACTCTTTCACAAGAGTGGTGTACAACTCCATCCATTAACATCCTTCTGAACTACTGCAGGAATTCTTGAAACAAAATATATTTTTAAAATTAGTGAAGAATCATAATCCTGTTATTAAATAATAGCATCATAAATTCAAACTTTATTAATATTTACTCCAATTTTTGTATACTTCCTCTGTAGAGCCAGATATGTACGCATGCACACACACACATGCACAGATTTATATGAAGACAGACTAATAGAGCTGGGCTTGTTCAGCCTGGAGAAAAGAAGGTGCCAGGGAGACCTTAGAGCAGCTTCAGTGCCTAAAGAGGCTACAAGGAAGCTGGAGAGGGGCTTTGGACAAGGGCCTGTAGGGACAGGACAAGGGGGAATGGCTTTAACCTGAGAGAGGGAAGATTGAGATGAGATCTTAGGAAGAAGTTCTTCCCTGTGAGGGTGGTGAGGCACTGGCACAGTTTGCCCAGAGAAGCTGTGGCTGCCTCATCCCTGGCAGTGTTCAAGGCCAGGTTGGACAGGGCTTGGAGCAACCTGGTCTAGTGGAAGGTCTCCCTGCCCATGGCAGGGGTTTGGCACTGAATGAGCTTTAAGGTTCCTTTCAGTCCAAATCAGTCTGGGATGCTATGATGATTCTATATATATATGTGTGTGTGAATATATATACACACAGTGTGTGTATTCCATATATATACACGTACGTTTGCCTAGAATGGATATGAAATGATGGCATGTCTGCAATGTTCTCTGAGCTGTTTTGGAGTTCATCAGTGATATGTCATTATTGATGATTTATTTGTATTACAGCAGTGCCTACAGAACCTAACTAAAGCTAGTATCCAATTGTGTTGACCAGTCTTCAAATGGTCCCTACTTTGATGCAAATATTTTAGAGAAGAGGTGAAGAGAAAGAAAGATGTACAAACTACAAAGCAGGGTAGTGGTTTAGCTAGAAATAAGTTTTAATGTCCTGACTATTACCTTCTGATTCTCCCTGGCTTCATGTGTTGCAGTGTGATGAATCATGTATCAGTAACAGAATTTGTCTGAATTAACATTATCACAGATTGCTCTGATGCTTAGCCCTGTGGGGCTCCAAGCATTTGATGGCAGCCTTCAGAAACTCCCGCTCTCCCGGATTTCAGAGTCCTCACACTGAATTTACTCTGCTTGTGCTATGATTAGATCATTCTGTGACCAGGCCTTGCTCTCAGCCCTCAGTCCAAGGTCTCTCTGAAGTTCCAAAGTTGTGAGTTGCAGTTTATTCTCATTATTCCTCATTTTCACATGCTTGCTCCCATCAAGGTTCCAGAAGAAGCTTCAAGAGGAAGTGCCAGAATCTTATTAGGGCAAGATGTTGTCTTTTTACTCCCTGAGGAGTTCTGGTGAGATTATAAAGACAGCAGCATTCTCCTGCAGAAGGCTGAGAGATGAAGGAAGCAGACAAGATGGAAAAGTTAATAGGAAGAAGGAAAAGTGTAAAAGAGGTACAGTGCAAGGGAACTTTAAAGTGACCTTTAAATCATTATTTTTATTGCATTTATACTTTTCATCGCTTCTTGATGATTCACAATGGAAGCCTGAAAGAGTTCACAGCTTGATTTTTTTTTAATATATTTGTTGTTGTTGTTCTGTATCTCAAGATTTTTGTGTACACAAAATTATTGCCAACACATCTAAATTAGTTTAGAGTGATTTTGATACATTAATACACAATCCCTCTCCTACAGATGCCCAAAACCTTATTAGCATCTGGGGGACACACTTCAATTGATGCACTCATTTTCAATAGCTCTAGTTTCTGTCCATAAAAAATACTCAATGTGGCAAAGCTCTTGCTGGCAGGCAGGCTCTTAAAATGTCAGGAAGATAGAGATGAAGGAAGGGGGGAGAGTGGAATTTTACAGGCAATACTTGCATGTGCTAAATAAAAAATGGTGGGGGAGAGGATTTATTTCCCTGTCTCAATTCCCTTTGCAGGTCACCTTTAAAGGAAAATATTTTTTTAATGAGCATGTATTAAATGTGCTCATGTTCAGTTATGATTGTTGTTTAATGAATAGGATATTCATTACATTTAAGTACATTGAGCTCAGAGAAACAGCTGGAAAAATATTTTAAGTGTTCATTATACACAAGTGAAGAAACAAGTGTGTATGTGTATGTGTTTATGTGTGTGTGCACATGTTTATTAAACACCATTGTCTAAGAGAGGGCCCTCACAAGGACATACATGCATGATGGATTTAAAATAACAGCATAAGAGGTGAAAATAAATCCAAAGATCAAACAGAAGCAGACTAGAAGAGAAAATAGGAACAAACTGAGAGAAAGTTCTGCTAAAATCTGGCTATTTGCCATACTAGTTATTCACATTTCCAGATTAAGAGAAACCAATTTTGTTATTTCTTCTTTTGCTCTTTCGTTGAAATCAGATACACCTCAACTCAAGGAGATATTTAAACATGTGCTGAACTTTAAACATATAAGTAACCCTAGTGAAGTTGGTTTACTGAGCATTCAGAAAAGCCGCAATTAATAAAGACATTGGTGTAGTTAAAAAGATCAACAAGAGGGGAAAATAAGTATTGCATTTATATATATTTAATTATGTAGGTGAAGAAGAGGAAGTTTGTAACAATACGTATGAGTAAGAAGCTTAAAATTGAAGAAGAATAAGGGAAACATGAGAACAGGCAGATCTGTATTCACCAGGCTCAGTTTTTAATATATTAAGCAGAAAACCTGAACAATACTAATCTTTTTCACTAGCTGTAGGTAGTAGAGAAATCAGGCAAAAAGGATAGAACTGGCTTTATTTCAGAAAAAAATTCATACTGTATAATGAGTATAGGAATAATTTCATTTCCAATAATAACTTTATTAAAGTTCCAACAGCAGCTTATTAAACACAAACTACTGAAATCAGAGTTAAGATATTCATATTCTGTATAACTTTTATAGAATCCTAGACTGGTTTCAGTTGGAAGGGACCTTAAAGCTTATCCAGCTCCAGCCCACTGCATGGGCAGGGACAGCTTCCTCTAGAGCAGGTTGCTCCAAGCCCCATCCAGCCTGTCATTGAACACTGCCAGGGATGGGGCAGCCACAGCTTCTCTGGGCAACCTGTGCCAGCACCTTCCCACCCTCACAGGGGAGAACTTCTTAAGATCTAACCTGAACTTCCCCTGTTTAAATTTAAGCCTAAGCCATCACCCCTTTTATTTGTTTGTTTGTTTTAAATATTCATATATCTGTACCCAGGAATTCTGAAGGCGCTCAGTGGGTTTCTGGAGTAGTAGTGCAATAGGTATCAACTAGGCATAAGCTTCCAGAAACACTAAGTGGCAAATGACATCTATGATTAGATTAAAACTAAGCTGTCAAATAGGGATTTAAAATGTGTGATATTTCTGCACTTCCCTTGAATAACATAGTGAAAATTAATGTAGATTCTGTATTGCTGCAAATTTTGAAAGCAGAGAATAGATAGTCTGACAAATAGATGTACCACAAAAACTAGTTGCTGCTAATGGCTCAGGGAGAACTGATTAGCAAATACTATTATTTTACATGTATACACCTTATTACTTTATTACCCCAATACCTTCTAATTTTTAAGTAACTGTCATTCTGGCAACAGCACAGTGAGAGGAGGTTTGGCTACTTTTAGATCCTGATAGCAGGATTCTTACTTGGGATAAGTAGCAAAACCTCCAGGAACCCCAGAGATCACCATTTGCAATGAATAATCAAAAGACTGTTGTGTCCAGAGGATGCTATGCTTGAGCTTATGTGGAATGTCAAAGCTGAGATTGATACTGGACTGGTCTTTACATATCAGCGGAGGCAGCTACCGAAAGAAAATCATTTAATTGCTTTTTTGTTGTTTTTCTCAACTGCACCATCACTTTTTCATAGTAACAATCAAAATATGTAGATTACTGATATTCCTTCACTTGCAAACTTCAGTGAGGCTGAAGGTATTTACATTTGGTCAGACATTCAGGGGCTAAAATATTTTTCTCCTTTGTGTTAAAAGGGAGATTAAGCCAAAAGCTGATGGTATCTTCTTTGGTCCTTCCCAAATCTGATAATCTAAACAAGGAAGAGATGATGTTTCTCAACTCCTTGCTCACTTCCTTGAATGAAACAGTATTGATTTATAAGCTGCTGAAATATTTAAGTATTGTATGGAGACATCAGAAGAATGGGGATCAGATTCTGTAGGTAGAAAGCTATAAAACGTGCTTGTTACTGGTTTAGTTGCGTGAATTCAGGGTTCTGAATAGGTTGCTGTCTTCCTCTGGAGAAAGAAAGAAAAGCAAATACATTATTACAAGGAGATAAATTTAAAGGTGCAACAGCAGAGAAAATAAATCTTGGCATTAATTTAGTGGCATCTTTATTGATTCTGTGAATTTGGGTTCACAAGAGAGTGTTTAGAAAATTAGAGCCTTCCTTTGTATCTGCATTGCCAGACTGGCTGTAGGTTGCCAGATACATTCAATGGCTCTTTAAAGAGCTGTCTGTGGATTTAGACAGCTCACAGCATGTTGGTCCTTAATTTTTCTCAGAACCTACTGTCTGTCAGAAATTCATAGGAGTTAAAAGACCCGTAAGTAACCCAGAGATTCAGTGGAAGAATTACAGTTGGCTGCTTGAGCCTCTAATTCCTCAGTGTCCTTGGCAAGAACATAGAGCCATATCATTCGATATCTTGAGCCCTAACCTGCAAAAATCCATACTCTTTAATCCTTCATAGAGCTGTTGATATGTCATCACAAATTATTTAAAAACAGTATTCTTTAGTACTAATCTCATTCCTAATCATTCATATTAATGGTAGTATTAGAGTGAATTAGGGCATTATTTGCCTCATATGCGACACTTAAAGACTTGCAAGTAAGTGTGTATCAGAGAAGACAGCACTAAATGTGAATGGCACATACAGTATGGAAAATGAAAGAGACCAATATTAAACTTTTAATAGAAATAACTTGTAGCAAAACTTTCCCACAGGCAACAGAACTGTGGTATTTTTAGCTAGTTAAGGCCAACATATGTTAAGAATAGCATTCACTGCAGTGGGAAAATACACAATTTCTATAACAGGACAGTCAGAATAACAGCGTACTGATGATACACTGGTATAAAATATGTAATTATCTAGCATGCAAAAGAATAAATCACATAAACTGTTTACAGTAGGAATAGTGAAAGGACAATGACACATTGTTGTCTTCTTTGTGTAGCAAGGATAAAGTTTGGCTTATAAAATTGCAAAATCTAATTCATGGTGTTTATGTGATGCTTCCTGCAAGAAGACTCTGATAAGATTTTTTTTGTTTCTTTCTAATAAATTAGGTCAGATATTAGCTTGGTTAAAATGACAGTTAGAACTGGATAAAATTAGAAAGATGTTAGCTTGGATAACATCTTGTGTTTCTTCATGTTGTATCATTGGTGTAAAATTATAGAGAATAGTCCTCTCCCATGCAGCTGCAGCAAACAGCAATTTCACTTCCAGAACCATCATTGGATTGAAACTCATAGGGTGCAAAATTCATAACCCTACCAGAAGTGAAGCCAGGCACTTTCAGAGCTATGCATGGAGTGATTATTCTTATTACAGAACTACTAGTCCATCATATTAATAATTATTAATAATGCAGAGAACAAAGGCTTTGCATGTCCTCATCTCTCATCACATGTAAAACTAGTTTTAATTGATAAGCCCCGTCTGTTCCGTGTGCTCTTATTGTATCACTAGAAGTTGTAAAAATAGGGCGAAATCAATATTTGTTATCTGTCCTTCTTGGTAGCAAAGAAAGACCTAAGCTTCAGGATTAGTGGGCAGATATGAAGAGGATTTCTTTGTGATACAAATCTGTATTAATTGATTTTTCTTGATGTGGATTAATTGCCGTTCTTTATTAGGAATAATATCACAAATAAACTATGGACAAGTATAGATTGCTAAGCCTAGATTTCAACTGAATGAGGCTAATCAATATCTAAGTCTATAATTTAAAGCAATTCATTAAAGCCTAAGGAAAAGCTATGTGAGAAATGTCTCATCTGGAGCCTTACATGAGTTTTTCCTTAAATGGAATAAATATATTTGTAATATATAATTATTGCAGATTAAGCTTGCTCAAATGCTTTTCACTTGCCATCTATTTTGCTGAGGGTGAGGACAAATACCTCTGTTGTGGTACCAACATCCTGATGGGCAAGAGCCCCACTCCATGTTCATCATCAGGCTTTCAATCCAGGAGGACAGCTGTCATGTGGTGCAACACCTCAAGTTGCTCTTCACCATTTTGGGACTGAAAGTGTTCGTCTCCTCATTTAATGTAACATCATTCACTCACTGTGGTTTCTGATTGCCTACACTAAACAAGAGAAGTCTACTTCAGTTTTGGCCAATGTGTTTAAGCACAAATGACAGCCATAGAGCACAGCCTACAAACTACTGCTCTGCCAACAGGTAGGGAGGAGTTTTTCCCATGGGAACAGCAGTCTCTGGCCCAGGCATGAGAGGAAGGGGAAGGGAATTCCTCCTCAAGGGAAGGATTGCCCAGCTAGGGCCCCTCCTGGCTATGCTTTCTGCTGGGAACTTGCAAGCTGCCTTCAGGTGCCAGTTCTTCACTATCACCCCTGTACCTTTGTGCCGGCTTTGGGAGTGCTCAGCACACAACTGGGACCCTTGGAACTACTTGTGCCTAAAATGTAGACTCACATAGAACTAACTTTCATCAGTATTGTATAGTAGATACATTTTGTGTCTTGCTGGTCATTAAGAACTTCCCTTGTCTATTTTACATGTAATTAGACAGTAGATCACATACAACTTGAGGTTGAAGTTAGCCAACAGTTACAAAAAATACCAGGAGACCTTAGTGCTTGTGTTAATTTACATTTTTCATGTACAGCCATACAGTGTGTGTAGCGATGTCTGTATTACCATTATTTAGACAGAGGTTGGGTATCTATAACAACTTTCAAGCTGTTCAGTCTCTGACTGGACTCATAACTCTTGCTCTCAGTTCAGCCAAATGTATAGTTCAGGTTCTGATCTTAAGCATCCATTTGAAGTTAAATACATGAGCAAACCTTATTAAAATTGCTACTAATAACCACCCTTCAGGAAATTATTTTAGTGACCTTTAGTGAGTGTGTATTATGCAAAATGAATTCCAGGGTTCTGTGACTTAAGAGCTTTCATAATATAAACTGTATCATAAAAAAAGGGAAGTGGCTGTAGCACTTAATTAATATGATTGCTATAATACTTGAGACAGATCCTAGGTTTAGAAGCACTAAATGTAAAACCTAGGACAGATAAAACACCTAAGTCAGTGTAACAACAATAAACAAAAAAGATTCATTTAAAAATAATATTATAATGAGTGTATTCTGAAAATACTCTTACATATTATCATATTATCATCCTGGACATGTGTGTGGATAAGATAGAAACACTCTTCAAGCATTTACCAGTAGTTCTGTCTGGTTCAAATTGTAGCACTTACCAAATTCCTGAACTTCTTTGAAGTTGCAAATGAGATCTGTTTGCCTTAGTAGTTTCATGAATTTTGCACTTAGAATTTTTCCTTTGTTTTGCTTAAGAAATTTGGGTTTACAGTTAGAAATTCAAAATCTCTATTTATTTCTATATTTCTATCAGTCCCAGCTTTCAGTGTGGCTACAGCAGGGATAAATGCAAACCATTTCTGCTGGAAAACTGACCACGACTGTCTTTACAGTGGAATAAGCCAGGCAAAACATTCTGTCAGCTCTCCAGTGTGCATGTACTGTTCACCAATGCTGGTGTCACTCTAAGCTTTTCCTTTTTTTCCCTTTGCCTAGGCTAGTATCTGCCCTCTGGATACCACCTTGACTTCCAGTGCTGCAGCCTCCAGGTTCCTCCTGTGGAGATAATAGACTTGACTCTCAATGTGAAGATACCAAAAGCTGTTAACTCACATGCAGTAAAGATAACCTAACCAGGTATTCAACTTGGTTAAATGACTTGACTTTGACTTCGACTTCTAATTCTTATAAATGTAGTTTGTCCTTGTCCTTGTATTGTTTTGACAGCTGAATTATCTAAACCTGACCTAGCTAACTACCTCTTCCAGGCAATACTTAGCATGATTTGGGATTGATTTTCTGCGTACTAGTAGTCCCTTTACACTACTCTATGGGAAATATTTATACTAAGTATATTTAATTGCTATAGAAATAATGGCCTACAGAGGACAGACATTTATTGCTTTTCCTCAGTCATTTATATTTCTTAGACCCTTTCTCAATCCCATGCTGCTTCAATAGCAGCACCATAAATCAAAGCCTAAATCTGAGGATGTGTGGAAATGGTAGGGCATAAATGCATCCAGGATAGACTGCTCTTGCATTTGACAGCTAACAAAGCCAAGAGGATAAACATCGTAATAAGTCAGTGTGCCTTGTATCTGGCTTAGATTATCTGGAGGCCATCTGATAAACTCTCAGCTGAAACAGGAAGCCCTGGGACTAGATCTTTCACGTTACTTTGACTCTAGTTTTCCACTTGTTTTAATTTTTCAGTGACGCCATCATTTGTTCATTGATGTTCCATTTTGGCCTTGACTGTGCCAGATCCGCCCAGAGAAGTCAGAAGCCAAGAACAAATTTGGCCTAAGTTACGAATGGGCTTTCCTTGAGGCATTCTTATACATAAGGTCCTGTAGTAAGATGCAGACAGTGCTGAGGTTTTGTAGAAGTGGTCTTAAGACTGGGTGCTTCAAGTTCATTAGGCTTCTTGAGCAGGTAGACATAGTATAAGTGCACATGCACACACCCCCTAAATCAAGGATACCAACAACAGATATATTACTGTGAAAATGCACTAAAAGGTGTCTGTATTTTTTCTTTATTTCCAAACTAGAAAACTATCACAGCTGACTACATAGGGAGAGATTCTGCTCATTTTCTAGTCTCTCATATTAGCCTGGTAGTGCAAAGGAAACATAGTACCACAAAAAAGGTGGCCTGGTATAGCAACATAGCAAGTTCAGCTCCCTTTCCTCTCCTATTCTTTCCTTTTCCCTCCATTCCCTTCCCTTCTCCTCTCCTCCCCTTGTCATCTGACCAAAACTCCTTATTCTTTGGGAACAAGAGAGGGAGTTGGGATGAGTGTTAAGAAGGCTGGACTTTCTCAATCTCACATGTGTACTGTCCATTTTAAGTTTGGGACTGGTTGTCAAGAAAAGCAAACCTATATCCAGCCATCTATTTTTCTTGTGCAAAAGATTTCAATTGCACAGTTTGGCACTCAGCATTAACATCATAGTTTAGAGAGGAAAGGCTGTTCTGGAATGGTCAAACAGAGAAAGTAATCCATGTATTTGCATTTTTGTGCTATTAGCGGTGCCGCATTCAGAGCAGCTCTCTGGTCTGAGGAGGGATTTGCAGGGTAACTGCATTTTTGTAGGTTTCCTTTGAAACAGAAACAAAACAGAAAAAGCAGCAGTAAACCACAATTTTAAAAATAGGATGCTTTAAGATGCCTCCTGAAAGTCACAGGCTGTCCTTATATCCTTCAATTTTTGGAATTCTTCAGGAGTGAGAACAGAGTCGGTTGTCAACAGAGTGCTGTTCACAGAAATGGGGCAGGGAAATGAAAGAAGGCTCGCTATTGTTTGTTGATGTGGTGTAGGCTGCAATAATGCCTTGGGAATGCAGTGCCTGCATGGCAGGCAGAGAGAGGGCTTTGTGCAGAGACACTGACACAGAATGTCAATCATATAAATAACTCTCATCTCATTTTTTTATCTTGATCATTGCTATCACACTCCTTCAACTGCAGTCCATAAGGATCCTTAGTTATCCATTTGCTGGAATGTAGAATCCTAGAATGGTTTGGGTTGGAACGGACCTTAAAGCTCATCAAGTTCCAGCTCCCTGACACAGGCAGGGACACCTTCCACTAGACCAGGTTGCTCCAGGTCCCATCCAACCTGGCCTTGAACACTGCCCGGGATGAGGCAGCCACAGCTTCTCTGGGCAACCTGTGCCAGCGCCTCACCACCCTCACAGGGAAGAACTTCTGCCTAGATCTCCCTTCTGTCAACTGGTGTCTAATGGAAGCTGTCCAAATAGTGCATGCAGGCGTGCTGACTTACTATGAAGTGGGGAACAGTGCATCATACCTCCATGCCTTCTGCTTTGTACCACTTTCTGACATAGTCTTGATCATAATTTATGAGTAGGTAACATACATCCACCCTGCTCTGCTGTCACTTAGAAGCAGCATTGTTTTTCCTAAAATACGGATGTCTTTATCATTCCCTGTAAGAACGTACATGGCTTGCAATATTCATAATTGAAAAAGGAAAATGTTGGCTAATGGAAAGCTCCACACTAATGAAAATGTAAAAAACATGTCTTATCTCACAATGGTTAACATTGTGTCTGGATGCAATGATGTAAGAGCACTGTTATGAAATTCCTCAAAACCCTCACAAAATAGAGGCAACATGCCTGAAAAGGGTGCATTAGTGATTAAAATAATCTTACTCTTTAAGCAAATTCACGCTCCAAACAGAAGCTTGCAGGGCTGAGAATAACATACCTGTTAGGACCTGAATTCGATTGACCTCCTCTGAAGTCTCACTTCTCACGGCTCAGTGTTACTCTGTGATGCTTAAGGCAGATCCACCACTGAGGTAACACATCCCTGGTTTGCTTCCCAGGAATGGGAGGAAATCACATATTGAGAAGACCCACCCTGCTGGGAGGGGTTGAGCCAGTATTTCATTTTGCCTAAACCATGTGCTGTGGAGCAGTCATAAGGGATCTGCTTCAGTGGAGTCATAGAATCATAGATTCAACCAGTTTGGAAAAGACCTTTAAGATCATCAAGTCCAACCGTTCCCCAGCACTGCCAAGGCCACCACTAAACCATGTCACTAAGGGCCTCATCTGCATGGTTTATGAACTCTTCCAGGTTAAACCCACCCAATCTTCTGTCAAATCAATTTTAACCCTGTGTGGTTTTGGGGGGGGGGGCAGTGGGCCATCTAGCTGAATGACAGTGATATTCATGGGAGAGAAGACAGCATGGACAGGAGAAAGAGGCAGTGAGCAGCTTGGAGAAAGCAGGGTAGCTTGTGCTTCAGCTCCATCTCAAGCCAGCACCCACCTCTGAGCCTCTGTACCTGCTCCAGCATATGGTATCTTCAGCTTGTCATCCTGATTCCCATCTGTCTCCTTTGTGGCATCATTTATCCCCCATACCTTCTACACTATTTTTCACACTGTACCTCATGTTTGAGAAGGCCTTCTTAAGAGAGCCTTAGGAATGTGGATTTCAGGGCAAATCCTATTCTTTCACCACAGTTCATTCAGTTTAGTGAATAAACCATGGGCCATATCAAACCCTCTGTTTGTTTAAATGAGTGGAGCTCTCATCAGTTCTGTAGGACCGCGCTGACTTGTACCAGCTGAAGATTTATTTCACCCCCTCAGATTTCTTCTTTGTTTTTATAGCAACTGTAGCTGTATAGCACTTAATAACAGCATGTTATAATGATAGAATTTCCATGATTCATTTCAGGAATTCAAAGTGCACATAACCAGTTGTACTTACTGCTTAAATGCTTTGCTGAAAATCATATGGATTGTAGAAGCAAATCTCATTTTTGTGCAAAAATGTTGTTTATTTAATGAAAAATGACAATTTCCAAAGTGACCAGAACACAGGAGCCTACAGGGTGGATGTACCCTTGTGAATGGCTCATAACTAAAGAAAGATGTATTGCTTCACAAGACTTGGAAATACGTTTTTCAGACTAACCCATGAAAAATATTCAGTTTCATTCTAGAGGATAAAAGCCTTCCGAGAAAAATTTTACATCTGTTCTATTTTGGTTACAAACCCAATAATTTCTGTTTTTTTATTTTTCCCCATTAAAACACAATTCAGAATATTTTAATATGAAATCCTGCAAGATCTTACTGAAAATATGTTGTTTCAGTTCCTTGGGGAAAGGGAGAGGGTTGTTTCTTCTGCATTTGCCTCGTGGTGTGAGGGCGTAAAGAGGAAAATTTCTTCTAACAGCAATAGTTTAGTCAAAAACTATTTTAAAAAGAAACATGATTTGACAGAGATAGTGGCCAACTTTTGATTTAGATGTTTTAGCATTTATTAGCACTGTACAAAGTAAACACTCCAGTTGGGGTTCCAAACTACAATAACCAAAAATCTCTGATGACTAACACTTCCTGGCTGCACTTCATGCTGGCTCAGAAAGAACAAGACTATTTTTTGTCTAAGCCTGTACTAATGTTATATAAAAGATTGTGAAAAATGTCGTGTAGGTCCATCCACAACCACCCATCTTTTGCATATATGCTTGTGGTGTTTTTTGCTGGTGCCTTTGGGGAGAGTTAATCTAATGTTTAATTAAATCATGCAGCTTTAGTCGAAGCATACTTCTCTAGCTGACCATTTTTCGTGCAGGGATTTGCTGCAGTCCCAAAAGAAGGATGAATAATGTTTCCTATTTTGACCACAGAGTGATCTGGTTAGGCATAGTATCAGTGGACATCGCTACTGGCTTCCAGAGAGAAAAACCATCCGTGGTGCACTCTGTCCCTGCCACATGTGGCAGGAGGGGGTCCTGCTGGTGGGCAGAGCATGTGATGGCAAGCTGGGATGCCCTGATACTGGATCAAGCTGTGTCTCTGGGCCACTTAGGTAGTCATTGATTGAAATGAAGGTGATAATACCTGTATCTCTTTAAGGTCCCTTCCAATCCTAACCATTCTATGATTCTATGTTATGAAAGTCATTTCTGTGTATTTAAGAGGCTCTTTGATCCTCAAATGAAACTGTCAGATGGCGACAAATCAAAAATAACAGCTCAGAGTAGATGCAGGACTACTACATCTGATTTTCTGTAGGACTCTAGGCCAACCAACCCATAGATTCAGAAGCATCCTATAAACTCCTCAATAAATAAAGACTGAGGAAGATCTACATGAAAATCCACTTTTCACTCAGAATATATTCTGTCTTCCCATTCCTGCTCCCTCCTTCCATCAAAATAGATCTTTCCTTAATCCCTACTAGCACCTACCCTCATCTCATGTTCCTCCCTCGCTCTTCATTAAGCTCTATATAACGCATTTCCAGCCCACACCGACTGGAAATGTAATACTCCCAGCTGCGCTGCCAGCAGCACTGTGCTGGCCTCAGCTGCTATTATGGTCCAGCTCCCTCACTTTCTTTTCCACACTGGCGGAAGGCTGGAAATGATGGTAGACTCCATTTACACCTGCTACACCCATGCTCAGGAGAAGGCTGGAAGCGAGGGCTGGAAGGAGTGGACTAGGTCAGAGTTTCCCCCACCTCTGAATTGGTATCAATGTCCTGTGATGAAATACCTTCCCTCCTCACTGCCACAGCACCCTCCCATGGATGCTCACAACCCAGTATTCTATGGGCAATTGTACTTGGTAAGAAACCATCTGTTCAGAAGAATTCAGCTTCCAGTGGGTATCCTTATAATGACCAGATTTTCAGATGGGTTCAGCATTTTACATGTATTTGCCAGATACTCTCTTGAAAAGTTTGGTTCTAGTAGCCAGAAAGACAAAATGTTATGAATGGAATAAATAACTGCAGAACTTGTTCAGACAGTCACCATTCTGTCCAAAGGGCCAATTCCCATGTGTACTTCAACATCCATTGAAAAAGTCACTGATGAAACTTTATTTTTAATATTCATATCCATTTTACATAGCTATTTTTCTCTATTGTAGTCTGTCCCTTTTTTGCTATTTGGACATTAAAAGATGGTACCTGCATTTGAAGAGCTCATCTTTGATCCTCACACTGTTCTGATCTAACAGTTTTATGGTTCTCTTCAGTCTTTATACTCAAATCCTGTGTTCAGT